>DWJZ01004306.1:0-15542 GCA_018249125.1 Asbolis capucinus | reverse complement strand
GATTTTCAAAGATATATGCTTATCAGAATTTAATTATCAGTTGTTACGATAAAAGAAAACAAATTGAAAAATCCTGCACTCCTGAAAGTTCTCCATATAAGTTCTAAAAGGTGTGTGAAGCCCGCCAATCCGAATTTAACCAGCGTGGTGGACCTGTACCCCTCACATTGTGGACACCATCGAGCCCAACAGTGGGACAGTTATGGGCTTATATGATGATGAATGTATTGTACTTACATTGTTATAATGAACAGTAATTACTCGAAATAACGTCGAAGAAATAATCAGACACTATCACAAGAGCGAGTGGAGTTATCTGATAAAGTACTTTTAATTTAGAGCACTGATAATTGAGGACATGAGGACTGCAATGGGTGCAAAATACATTGGTGTACTTGGTGTACTGGTGTACCTTTTAAAATCTTTATATACAAAGACTGACCGATTGGTCTAGTAGTCAGTGAACCTAACCGCTACACCGAAGGTCGTGGGTTCGATTCACACCCAGATCAAACTTTTTTGTAATGAGCAGGAATGTTTGTTCTGTGTCTAGGTGGCAAAATATCAATATAGGTATGTATTTAATAAAATATATATGTGTGTTTATCAGTTGTCTGATCACCATAGTATAAGCTAATGCTTAGTTTGAGGTCAGATGGCCGTGTGTGAGTTCGAGCCTCGAGAAAGACAGTAATACCAAATCAATTGGAAACCATCAATACATAAAATAAATGTCTGTCTGTCTGTACACGAAAGTTATTTTTGAGTTTGTTATTAGAGGTTTTTGGGTAAAAAATGAAGCCCAAAACAAAGATTTTTAGAATTTTTGTCTGTTTATCTAGTTACATGCCTTTGTTCAGGCTGATTTTAGATACGACCAATCAGATTTGAATGCAAATGAGCACATCTTTCCTCGTGAGGAAGCTTAGAGCATACTCCACCACGCTGCTCCAGATTGATCAAATTGTTTGGAAAAGTATCTACTTCTTTTCCATCAACATGTAAGAGCTACTGCGAATCGAGATACTACTCATATGTACACAGCAAATACAACAATTTGATCACTTTCACATTTTTATGTTAAACGTTCCTTTAAAATTTAGCACTGAAATGCTTAAATATATAAAAAACGTGTCGTAGTTACTACGCATTTTCAGAAGCTACTACTGTAGCTTGTACAAATGTTATCAAATTGATTCTTTGAGAGTCCGTGTTAAAAAGTTATTATTTTTCACTACGGTCCTTTTACATAGGAACTTTCGATATATGTTTGTATACTAATTTAAACATTATTGCCTCGCTAGAAATAACACTGATTCATGCTAGATTTGTACGTGAATAACCCATGCAGTACTTACGGACGTGGGGCGGCCTGTCGAAGATGTTCTAAAAAAATACTTATTTGCGAAAATTATAAATAAAACTTTAATTAACCTTTTTTTACAAGGGTTTCCTTAATAATAATTAATCTATGGAGTTGACGCCTAGCTATCGAAGTTAGGTAGGAAGTGCCGTGGGAACGCAGCCGCTCGCACCATTCTCGGATATTGGAGAGATGTGCGTTGGCACTTTTTGTGTAAAGATGGACTCGTCACAAGAGATAATATTTTGATAATGATTGATTAAGCATGCGGTACAATACTTTTTTACAATATTATTTAATTTAATTAATTGTAATTATGTATAATTTAATAATTTCAAATTCGATATAAACAATGTTTGTTAATGTACATGGTGATTGTGATGATGTTTCACTTTGTTGGTGTAACTAACTTATAAATATTGATGAACATTGGCTACATGAGGAACCCAAGATATTGACATATAATCCTATCCCACAAGTATAAACTAGGGTCCGCCCGCGGCTTCACTCGTGGTATGTTATCGATGATTAGATTTTTTCCGAATTTCGCACCAATTATCATATATACCAAACCCATCACAAACACTAAAACCTTTCTCGGGAATCGCTCTATGTATTCGTGAAAACCGCATAAAAATCTGTACAGTAAATATCTTGCTTATCGGGAACAGACAGACAGACAACTGAAGTTTAATTCGCATCACATCGAAAACAAATTCATATTTTTAAAAGCATATTAAAAAAACTATAAAATCAATTGGTTTGACCGTGCATTATAAGCAACCCAATAAACAAATAGTGTAATATATCTCGATCCCGGCAGGCGGAAGACACGGGGCATCGCATTCTTGCGCGTAGCCCCACTCGCTGAACCACTGCGGAGTGACTTGTTTATAAATGCATGCTATTAACATTTAACGTGTCTATTAGTACTTGCAAACTTGGACAATAAAAGTGTCTTCAATATTATTTTGTGAGAATTAAATAGTTTTGTTTAGTAGACGTGTTACTTAACATATTTTTGACCTTTAAATACTATTTTTTTTGTTGTAAAAATAGTAAAAAAATGTTCGTAATATACGCAAATATCTGCTCTTCTACTACATAACATACCTAAGCTCGCGTTTAGCGAACTGTTTCTGACAACACATTAGACAAATTGACCTTAGACTCCGTGCGCAATGTACCGATCAACAGTTACAGTAGCGTTTTATTTGACAATCACAGCATCTTATACTGGCTTTCATTAATATTTAATAGTTTAATATGTTTTAATAAATCTATGCATACAAAAATCAATGCCACTTGTCGTTGTAATTTTACATCTAAAGAACGGGCTCAACTATCAAACTACTACTAAAAACTAACAAACCAAATGTTTAGGCTTTGTTCGGACTATTTAGTAGGCGGTTCTTCATTTCTCACATTGCTTGTATTTGTAAATGGGGATTTTACTGTCAAATTAAACCTTTTTTCAGTCCACGCGGACGAAGTCGCGGGCGGAAGCTAATATAATATAAATATCTTTGGATAACACACACACGGCCATCTTACCCCAAACTTATCGTTATCTTGTGCTATGGTGGACAACTGATAAACATATATATTTTTTAATATATACTTATATCGATATTTTTACATCCAGACACGCAAAACAAACATTCACGTTCATAACAGAAAAGTTTGACCTGGGTGGGAATCGAACCCACGACCTTCGGTGTAGCAGTCAGATTCCTAACCACTAGACCAATCGGCCTGTCAGAAAGACTTATTGTCGTTAACCAAGAATTGAATTTGCTGTATATTTCAAAAACTTAAAACTTCAATAGGTATCTACATACCAAACTTCGTAATACAAATTCCTCGTCTTCCCTTTTAAATATTACACAGTAAAAGAATGTGAGTACGACGTATTGTGTAAAACGAATTGGCAAAGAGCCATCGATACAAATACGTACGTTATACCTAAATCCGTAATTTCTGGTCTTCAGATTCAAAGCAAAACTATTGAATATCTCGTGAACGCCATTTCAAATCGTTGCGTCTATGCAAACAGTGGAAACAATAACAATAAATAAATAAACATTTTAATTTTTCACATTAAAACAATACTGCATTGTAATAATATTTTTCCTCAACAATATGAGAAATTGGAGGTCTTGTTGTAATGACCAAGATGTGGTCTTGATAGGACGACCCACGGCGACGACGACGAACCTAGAATATAGCCCGGGGTAAGGTAAAGACCAAATACTGAAATTAAAGTATTGAATTGAATTGCTTTTTAAGAATTACATTACCGTCTCTTGAATACAAAAAAGAAATTACCTAGAACCTATGTTGGTAAATATATGACTAATAAATGAACATATATACTAATATTCACAACGCAAAAGTTTGTGAGGATGGTTTGATGTTTGCTACTCTTTCAGGCAAAAACTACTGAACGAATCTAAATAAAATTTGACACATAGATAGATCATAGCATCGAGTATGTGTTCTATGTGATCATACGTGCGTGTATAAATGTATGTAGTTTCCGCCCGCTCCTTCGCTAGCATGGTATAAACCGTGATATGATCGATAATTCGTCATTCTATTCGTCTATTTCCATATATAGCAGATTCTATAAAACACGTCTACCTACCGAATTAATAACAAAAATAACACTCGAATGTCATTCAACGACAGACGGTTGTCTAGAACACTTGTTTAGCTACAATGGCAGCAATCAAACTACAAGGAGGCAACAAGTTATAGCAGTCACGTCAAGTTTGCGTAACAAGCTTTCGCCTTGAAATTACAGGCGGAGGCGAGTCGGACAGGTCGTACTTATTGTATCACAATTTTTATGCAGCAGAATTGGTGATTTGTACCATTCACTTTTACCACCGAAAAATAGTTTTAAAACGTTTTAGCGCTTTAGAAGGCACATTTAAGTACTTGGACTTTTTAAACACACTCTATCAAGCATTGAGATTCCCATCTTAGGCTGAGATTGCCTCCATACCTAATAGCTATATTCTATGATCATAAATGTAAGCATTATGAGTATGTGTAACATTATGAGTTACCTAACCGACTGCAAAAAAAGGACGGAAAGAGAAGAAGAAAAGAGACGGAGGTTCTTTTCGACTGTATTTAGAATTTTTACTGGCCCTACAGATTCTGATATTCCTTTTTATATTCGAAAGCTGGTCTTTGTTATTTACTTCTATTAAAAATAGGGCGATATCGGACGAGTAATTTTTGACTTATCCGCAACATAAATTTACTTCGAGGCAGATAATATTCTCATTTTATTAATCATCGATGTCATTTATTATCGGATTTTTATGAATATTTTTGGTTTATATTAATAATACAATTTTATTACAGCGTTTGGAGTGGCAATCTACGGACGCGCAGAGTGAATTATGTCAAGTAAAAGGAAAATCAGCAGACGAATGTCAGAACTACCCTCGAGTGGCAGCACGGTCGCACGGCCGGCTGCTCGTGTGCGGCACTAACGCGTACAAGCCGCTGTGTCGAAGATATGCTCGGCATCCTCCCAACCATCATTTAGAAGAATTCGATGGCACCGGCCGCTGTCCGTACAATCCTCAACATAACTCCACTGCCATATTTACTGGTAAATAAATATACAATTCTGAATATCGTTAAGTCTGTACGAGGAGAGGTCAGTTAGCTGGCCATGTATATAATAAATAGGTACAGAAAAAAAAGGATTCAAATTTAGAATCGTCCCGTGACTTTACTAGACGTGGCTAGAAACTTCTACAACATTCGATATTATCGTACCCAATAGTTTATGAGTTTATTTTTTTCTAAAACGACAAACTCTGGTGAACATTCTACATTTTGCGACTTAGGTGCTTCAAGAAAAATTTTCACCGTCTTCTTTTTTTACATCCTGATAGCAAGAGAAGTGTTTAAGTAAGTTAAAATAATATGTCATTTGCCGTTACTATAAAACAAGTTAACAATTTTTATTCGATTCACGAATTGACCTTTGCAATCGATAACTATTTCCTGGCTGAAATGATCACATGTTGTGATGGCAATGCTTAAAGGGCAGTGAGTCTTGCGCCGACGAAGGGGTTGCGCCAAACACGACGCACGAAGACGCGATTTCAATCGATTTATTGCTACAGTGTGCAGTTAAACACTTCTTTACTACATTACCTAATATTACCGCTACTTACCCATTTAATGCTTTTAACCACGAAACCACATTCGCCATAATGTGCATGAAATGTATTCAACTTTACAATGAGACCACAATTATTTCGCTCATGAAAAATACATTAGGCTTGAAATAAGAAAAAGTAATACCCGTTTTATCTCTTATAGGAAGTTTATTATAATAAACAAATTTCAATAACCTTATGAATACAGTATAAAAAGGTCTATCTACTTTTTAGAACCAGTCTAGAGAACAAAACAGAGATCACTTATACAATTTTAATATGTAAAATTACTTTTTAGTACATTAATTTTAATTTACCTATCAAATATTCAACGGAATAACCAATTTTTAAGTACCTGCATTCCACAGACTATTGGGAGCCACGTTATTCAGCCAATAAAAAAGAATGTGTCATCAGACAACAGCTAACTGCCATTACAATAATTAAATTCAAAATTAGTCAAAATTTAATTGTTCGTCCATAGACAGTGTAAATGTTGGAATAAAATAAATGAAATATCTATCTATCTACCGCCATAATTGAACTGGCAGAAGCTAAACTTAAAATAATATGTCATTAAACGTTTCGTCTTTTATAGATGGCCATCTGTACACTGCGACGGCGGCGGACTTTTCAGGCACAGATCCTTTAATTTATAGAGAGCCAGTCCGGACGGAGCATTCAGACCTACGATTACTAAACGATCCTTCTTTTGTTGGAGCCGTAGCTTCTACCAGTCACGTATACTTCTTCTATCGTGAAACTGCAGTGGAATACATGAATTGTGGAAAGGTGAAGTTCGATAACTATTCATTCGTTTTTATTTAAGTTAGCTGACAATATATATTTTTTAAATTGATCTTGGTTCTTCAAGGATATTGTGGAAAAAAGTTTTTGATATGGACTTACGAATAATATACCAGTTTCAGATTCGGTTACGATTATTGTTACGATTTTGGAGGAATCGTAAAAGTAAAATAGAAAATTATACATGATACAATGTGCGACATAATTTTTTTGAAAACATTTCGTCCCAAATACAAAATAATTACTAATAAACCAAATTCGGTTTAACGTATGAATAGAATTGTATTTCTGAAGTCCGAATTCCGAAGCTCCATAACATCTCTTGTAAAAATTTAATTATTCCTTATCATTTATGTACCGTGTATAATATTCGTCGTTTGTTTGTCTCAGGCTGTATATTCAAGAGTAGCAAGGGTATGTTTAAACGACAAAGGAGGTCCGCACACATTTAGCGATAGATGGACATCATTTTTGAAAACTCGTCTAAACTGTTCAGTTCCGGGAGACTATCCTTTTTATTTCGATGAAATCCGTAAGTTTCCTATTGAAAAAATAGCATGCAACTGATAATAGGCAGAATAATATTATTTATTTATCGATGTTTATTGCAGAAGCAACGACCGAACTTATCAACGGAGTTTATGGCAGCGGAGGTAGTAGAAACGATATAGTTTACGCTGTCTTTACGACACCACAAAACGCCATCGGGGGCTCAGCGGTTTGTGCATTCTCAATGAGAGACATTTTAGACGCGTTCGAAGGATCATTTAAAGGCCAAGAGAGTATGAACTCAAACTGGCTGCCGTTAGAAAAAGAAAAAATACCCCAACCCCAACCAGGCTCTTGCGTCGAAGACAGTAGAACCCTATCAGATTCAGCAGTAAACTTCATTAAGACTCATCCGCTAATGGATAGGGCAGTTCCATCGTTTTTAGCTCGACCGATCCTAATTAGAGTCAGTCTTCAATACCGTTTCTCAGCGATTGCAATACATCCACAAGTGCAATCAATGAATGGGAACAAGTACGACGTTATGTACATAGGAACTGATGATGGGAGAGTAATCAAGGCAGTAAATGTTGCATCTAATGAAGGTGTTTTTGATGCAAGTGTTGATGAGTATAACAAGAATCCTGTTAGAACTGTTGTGATATCTGAAGTCCAAGTTCTACAGCCTGGTGTTCCGATCAAACAAATGCACGTCGCACTTACTACTGAGAAATTAATTGTTGCGTCTAATGATATTATAAAGGCTGTTACTCTCTCACATTGCACGAACGTTCAGTCATGCAGGTACATTTATAGCCATTATAAATTGTGTGCTTCATTGTTAGCGCTTGCTTTACTTTCTTTAAATCAATTAAAAACACAACTCGACAGCAACTAATGGCCAATAAATATCTTTTTTAATTCAAAAGTATTTATGATCTCTAGTGGGCGCCATATTGGTTTTAAGAACAGCAATATAATATATGTGTTGCTAAAAACAGCAATATCCCTTTAATTTCATACCCAACTTGATAAACTTTGTAATATTTTTTTAAACATGGCGTCCATAATCTGCCATTTTGAATTTATATTTTTTTTATCTATTCAGTGTCAACTGGGCCATCAGAGAAATTCCACGACACCTCAAATGTTAAAATCCTTGAAGCCGATTAATTGTAGTGAAAAATATATAAATCTATATACATATAAAATTATCATCCTTCTTTTGGAGCTGTCGGGTAAAAATGTTTAAAATAGCTTTTATTATATTTAATACAAATATATTTTCAGGGAATGCGTATCGTTACAAGATCCTCATTGCGCATGGGATTCGAAGCAGCAGCAATGTTCGTGGGTAGGAAACAGACAGTTCCCGAACCCAGAAAGGTTTCTACAGAATGTAGAGACAGGAAAGACTGACATTTGCAATAAACTACCGGCGTTGTTACCGGGAGATAGGCATACTAATAGGAACCCAGATATGAAGAAACCAATCCCACCCGAAACTAAGCTGCGCCCGCAGGACGATATACAAAACGAGATACTGATAGAAGTTGTCGAAACTAATGTTCTATCACAAGAGAAGAATCCGAGTAATAACAAACATGAAACTGGTACGTATTGCCTTTAATATCTTCTTCATTCTTAACACATCTTCATACCGTCATTGTGACATATTCTAGGGAACTCATCTATATCTACACTAATATCATAAAGTGGAAGTGGAGAGATAGCGAAAACAAATTTTCAAAGTTTTCACTTGTCATGGTGAATAAATACATCGTAAGGAAACTCGCAATCCTGAAAGTTCGCCATAAAGTTCCCCATAAAGTTATGTGAAATCCACCAATCCGCAATTGGCACTGGTTATAGATTCATATAGTAAAAAAACACAAAGAACGTTGGTAGGAGACACGACTGACTGTCAAAATAGTGCACCGTGATTGGCCAATTCAAAATAGTGTCATTACATAAATCACAGCGATTAGTCGATACATCGCGCGTGATTTAAGCATAAGGCCAATTGGTCGAAACTTTGATACGGGTTCAAGTACGTTGATGGAGGTACTATAATGAGATTTGTGCAGAAGTTTGTAATAAGTAATTAAACAAAATGTAAAACTGGTAATTTTCCAAAAACAAAGTTTGATTGCCATCATGAAATATATTCCCCGAGTGAGTTTTAATACAGTAGAAAATGAGGGAATTTATATTCGTTAACCGCTTAATCCGTTCACTTCGCTCGCAAATGAAAGATCGTTTAGCCCAACCAATGAATAAGTAAAATCTACAATGCTTCTAATATTTTAATATTTTTCCTTACTATCCCATCTGATCTCATATCCTATACTCCCCAGTGGCGTAACTATAGGGTGGCATAAGTGCAAAAATACCACGGGCCCCGGCCTTATGGGGCCTCAGGCCTGAAGGGCTCTTAGCTAGAGTCTGTGGGCTTAGAGCTGAACTAACGCTTTAAACATAATTTTGTAAGAATTTGCACCATTATAACTTGGAAACCCTCTCAGTGACTTATTACAAATTAATTACAATATGACAATTTGTCTTGGGGCCCCGTCCAATAGATTTGCCACGGGCCTCGGATGATGTAGTTATACCACTGTGCTACTACCACATAAATCTCTATCCTACAAATCCATTAATGAAATTAAAAATTGATTAAGCAAAATAAATAATATATTTTTGCCACACGTTTACAACTTGGTAGGATGTTAAGCCTTATGCTTTCTTATTGAAACCAAATACATCGTTCTTATTGGAAGTGTAGGTACTAGCCAGGGCAAACGTTAACATGTCGGGAATTTATTATGTACGTAATTTGTAATGTGTTTGCGACATATGGAATCAAAGTGCCTCCGCATATCGTCTGCTCAAACAATAAAGGCGTACCTCTTCTTACTTAAAAGTAAGTTGTAATAATTACGCCCCTATTATTTTGTGTATAACGGCGAAATTTGTTTTCCATCGTCGATTTGAATGTGTAGGGTAGCGTTTAATTGTCACTACCTTCGCTCGGCCGGTTAGGTTAAATAGGTTAAGTTAAATAGAGAGTATTCTTTAAATTTTCATTTAACACTAACTACCGCAGTCATTTAATGGTTAGTTAACTTGCCCCTTATAATAATTCTGTACTTAAGCATTAAGTCCCGCTTTTGTATCTGTCCGTTTTTGTATGGTCCTAAAACTTTTAGATAAATAGAGATGAATTCAAAATTCATTTATCCACGTAGGTATTAATAATACACTTATGAACCTATCGCCTTTCGGAACATTTGAATCTACCACCGTTTCGGAAAGGTGCTTTATTGAGAAGAAGTAATAGCGAAAGCAACTCCTCAGGACATCTTTTATAACAATACACGTTATTCAAAATATAAAATATACAAATTGTATCTTATGAACTACGCAGAGTTAGATACGATATCTATATTCAGCTATTTATATGATGACGATGAAGATGATGACAATGATAGCGGTGGTGATGTTTTAGATGATAATTGTGATAATAATGACGAGAGATGTGGTATTGTTCATGACGAAGATACTGATGATGATAATCTCCCCAGACCTGCTGACAGTGGAAGCAGCCGACGGCAACATCTACAGCGCACAGGCACTCCTAACAGCGGTGGTGGCGTCGTGTCTCGTCACTCTGATGGTGGGCTTCGTCATCGGATATCTCTTCTCCCGGAGATTTCGGCACCCTTTCTTCACAGACACCTCGCCCTTCAATGAACAGCACAATCACTTGAATAGGTATGTTGTTTGAATGAACGTTGACAGTGGCGTTACTACACCACCTGAATGGTGTGTAAAGTCTGCCAATCCGCACTTGGCCAGCGTGGTGGACTATGGCCTTAGCCTTCTCATTCAGAGAAGAGAACCCTGCTCAATAGTGGGCCGTCATGGGTTGAGATGATGAACTACACCACCTGACTGGAATAAGTTGACAGCGTCAGTGTTTCCGCTCGATTACAATGTGCCTTCAAATCAAGAATTACTATTAATACTGAATTAGTGCGCTTCACCATCTAAGACCACATCACCACCACCACCAGGTGGGATAGTGGTCAAGCACTAATTTATAAAAAGTACAAAAGAAAATAAACTGAAGCCCGTGGCAAATTCGTGACAAATTCGGGGTCGCAAGAAAAACCATTAAACCTGCAATTTAATTTTATTAAATCACTAAGCTGGTTTCGGTAATATTGTAACAGTAATAAGAATAATTTAGAGTAATATCTAATTTTGATAAGCATATATCACTCACAATTAATATCACCATAATCCAATTGATCTAAAATTTTGTCAGACTCTTCAATTTAATTCAGAATTAAATTTAAAAATTCCAGGTTAAGCCCTTTAGAGACGCCGTTAAACGTAAACTCAGGATACATGCCACCGAGATCTAAAAACGTAAACATGGTCGCCAACGTGTGCCCGCTCGCCAAACAGGACAACCTTCACCTCGAACTCGGCAAGGAACGAACCCTGGATCTCCGCAACTCAACAGAATCCCTGGACAAGGACCTCAAGTGCGGTACACTCCAAAAAGTGAAAAAGACATACATTTGAAACCTACCCCACACTATGTACGGGTCCATAACAAAGTGATAGTGAATTCAGTGCGAAGTGTGCCAAGTGTGAACGCCCGAACGCTGTTATCACAATAGTTTTGAATCTTGTAAATATTACATTTTATGTACATACAGTTTTCATAGATAATAATTTTGAGAAGTGACGCATTTAGATGTTAGTCTATGAAGAAGTTAGTCTATGACGAAGTTGGTCTATGACGAAGATTGTCTATGACGGTTTATAATCTACTCGGACACATTTGTGAATATTTACGGACATTTTCAAAATGGACTATTGGAATTCGTTGTTACGAGTGGTTTTTAATAGTGGTTATATTCGATTAGGTAAACGAATCAATGAACTACAAGACCCGATAGGCATAGTATATTGTATCTTATATGACCTTGGGAGATTATTTGGATCCATTAATATTAACAGACAGAATCTGGGCTCATTAACGGTACAAACCAATAGCTTTATTTACAAAAAGTCTATTGAATATTGTGTGCACACTGATTTTCGACACGATCGGATACGCTGCAATTTCCTGTTGTTTAATCATCAAATAACTTCGACTCAAAATGGCTGACTATTAGTTTAAGCATCGTTTTATTGTCTGTGTAATATTAATATCCAATCTATACATTCCATATTCTAAAATAGTGTACGTAGAAGTTTAAATCTACTTATTGCAGCTCGTTGTAAATATAATTATGTATATAAAGCTAAAGTGAAAGTTTTAAGGCATCGCGGTCGACATAGTCAGACATATAACTTAGTAAAATCATAGATATACTTCGAAAAAACAATAAAGTTATTAGCGAAGCATTTGTTGCAAAGCAAATCGACTGAAGTACCTAACATCTATGTTTGAAGTTAAAATGATGATGGTATACTTTTGTTATAGTATAAAATGCTGTGCTAAGTGCATAGTGCCTTGTAGGTTGCCAATCTAGTGCCTAATGTATTATAGGATACATCAGGAAAGATATTATAGTCTGTTAATCTCATTAAATGAATAGTATAAAGCTTATAAGCTTTAGTTCGAAATCCATAAAGTATAACATGTATAATTTCGTCTCCACAGCTTTCTCTGTATTCTTAACTTTTTAAATGACCTACTTAAGTTAGTCATCGCTACCCTACTATGATTACTTCGATGTCTATTGTGTAAGTTTAGTTGAACTATTGATTGAATGATTTGGAATGTGAACTCAACTATTAGGCTGAGAAAACCACCAGAGATCTTAAAACTAACAAGTGTTCCCACCGTGAAACAAAGTTTATAATTTTATGCGGATATTGTTTCTGTGTTATGTCCTGCTGTAATATCGAAGGCAGAACTCCTTAAACTCTTCGTAATATAGTGTATAATAAAAAAAATCCTTTACATTTTTATGTTATTTTTAATATTTTTGAAAAGTATATTTTGTAGAAAATCAAAATTTGTAATTGTTTACTCTTTTGTGACCTTCCTAAATCGCCTTGGAATAAATATATTTATATTGGTTTATTAGTAAAATCAATAAAACATATTTATAGTAAGGTGTTAATTCAATATGTGTATTATTTATGACATTTGTATTAAATAAATCAATTTAAATGAACTGCACTTTTCTTTAAATGAAACAACACAATATCCTTAATACATTATTGTATATATTCATAAATTACACAGCCTAGACGGTGACCACAGATAATAACAATTTATTGTACACAAAAATATTAATTACAATTTTTTTAACCCATGAGATACAAACACAATACAGCTGAGAATCAAAACAATAAATGATTACTCTTGGACAGCCAAATCACACCCACAAAGTACAAGCATTGTACCAAATTTAATTGTTATAATCTGGAATTCATTATCCACCTTGGAAACAAAAACATAATTTTTATACACATGATATTCCAGGAGTATATTTTATACTTATGTGTCAACACCTGTATCAACTGTATGACAAAAAATATAATTCTGGTTGACTATTATTCAAGTTTTGAAATCATAAAATAGTCTCCTAACTTATGTACTAACAATATAATTAATATAATTACAGAAAAACTGACGCTTTTCTACTGCAGTTTTAACTAAATCATTGTCTAGAGTAACACCATCATCACATGTCACAGCTTCTTCTTTAACAATTGAACATCCTTCATGTAAGATCACAAAGTTATGAAGAACACAAGCCGCAGTAAGGACAGAATTAACTGCTTCATTCTTACTAATATCTATGTGGTTCAATCGCTTGAACCTTTTTCTAAACAATTCAAATGCATAACCAATGTATTCTCTAGTTTTCCAGTGTATTTCATTGAATTTAATTTCTTCATCAGTCAACACCTCATCATTAGTAAAAGGCGTTATTAAATTCTTCCGTAGCCTATATTCTGATCCTCCCAGTATATGATTATCAAAATCAATGTGTTTTTTTAATTCCTGTGCTAGATTACTTTCTTTAAATACTTTGCTCTTACGCCTCGTACCTAAAGGACCTACATATATATCAATAAACATAAGAGACTGATCACAAACTGCCTGTAACAGAATTGGTTCTGGTCGAGCCTTCTTATTACGTTTTGAACCGATTCTGAAGCAGCAAGCATCAACAAATCCGACACAGTTGGGAAATTTGTGTGTGCTATTGACTTTTACTCTTGTCACATGCTGTTCTTCTAAGGAAGGCCACATGATAAATTGTTGTCGTTGCTGAGCCAAAATTAATGCAACTTCATGGAAGATGTAGCTAACTGAAGATTTATTAAGTCCAAACAACAACCCAACTTCATTGAAAGACGCATCACTTGTAAGTAGCCACAGGAAAATATGAATCTTTTTGTCTAATGGAATTACACTACCTGAAGAATTGACAATGTCTCTCAGAAATATTATCAAGGCCTGTAACAAGAAAACATAATTTTGTAACAACATTAATTACAAAACAAAAATTAGGGAATAACAACAAAGATAGTAAAAAGAGGCTAAATCAAACTTGATTTAACCTATTGATAGAAAAATAGGATTACAAAACCCCTAATATAATGATGTTATCAGGAAAGGAAAGTTTCCTATAGCCACATAGTACATTCCCCACTTGGACATAGATATAGGACCAACTGAATTGGCATACAATCCAGTAATTAATCATACTCTCCCAGTATAAATACTTGGTTTTACAACCCTGTACACACCTGAACAGTCGTTTTCTTCATACTAAATCTTTCAAAATATTCACCATCACTGTAATTCAACAAGATATTCTCATAAAACCCTTTTATCCTCCGTGACGCTGCTGTATCTTTATAACTCTCTGGTCTATTAGGAATTGGTCGTCTCATTAAAATTTTTTGCTCCTTTTTAATTATTTCGTTAATTTTTGCAACATTTTCATTATCCTCATTAATAACATTTGCAGCAGCTACTACAAGTCGGTTAATTGTTGTGAGACTATCATCTAAGAAAAGTTCCATTACAAAATTGGTATCAAAATTCATATTTCCTTATTAAAATGTAACACTACCTAAACAAAAAATAAGTCAATTCAACATTTAAATTTAATTTAGTTTTGTTGTCATTTTAGAATAAGGTTTAAATTTGTTAAACAACGTCACGAATTGTCATGTCACTGAATGTCAGTTTCCAGGTATCTTATTGATGTCTCTATCAGTCAACAGGTAATAAAACACTATACCTAGTCAACTATGCATAGATTATATAGAATATGCTATAATACTTTGAGAAAACGAAAAGATTTGTATTATTATTTATATTATTATATAGTCAGTTTTGGGCAATATTTTACAATTTTGTCCAAAGCAATTAGCGGTTCCATGTGAACCACAGGTTGAAGACTTAATAAATACATTCGCTACTCAGAATACCCTGTTGCGCTACTCATCTCAACAACTTTATAAAATAAAGCTTAAAAATATGAAATATACGTACTGGAATAAAAATATACAATATACGTACTGGAAGACGTGAATGCAAGTCAACCTTGTTGTTCAGTTATGTTCACTCTTGTGCCAAATGGTCACTTTTAGTATGCGCTTGACTACAATCCATGTGTTAACTACTATTAAACAATATTCAT
>DWJZ01004305.1:0-15542 GCA_018249125.1 Asbolis capucinus | reverse complement strand
AACAAAGGAATTACGACAAATTTATCTCCGAATTTCGCATATACCTAACATAGGGCTTATTATACCGGTGGATCGTAAAATGGGTCCCACCTATTTCGGACTCGTAAAAATGTCTCGTAAATTTTTGTCGCAAATGCGGCTCTTTGTTGGTAGCCCAGATAGGGGCTCGGGGTAGTCCCCTCGGATAATCTGGCTCGATAAGTTGCTGCCGATATGTCCTCTTCCACACTTGATGGTAGGGATGGGACATCAGGGTTTGTGTCGATAACCGACCTTATCCTTTGCTTAAAATAACATCTAGAACATCAGTTATTGTGCCGTTGAAGTATTTTATGGGTAACCTAATTCGTCTGTTTGTAGACCTTGGTCTAGTTACTTCCAGGCAGTTCAGCAAGAATTCGTTCCGAGTAGTCTGTAAAAAACTCCTTTGTTCCGAACAACGTTGTGCTTTGAAAAGATTTTTACATTTTTATTATTGGCCCATTATTGAGTTTTCTACGCTCAAAGTCGGCAAATGAACTGATAGGTCATCTGATGGCCACTTTAAGGCAGTCGCAAACGCATTTCCAGCCAAGAATGGAGCCATCAACTCGATTCTCGAAGGACTGCGTGCAGAACTGTGAGAACGCCGAAATAGGAAGTTCATTCCATAGTTCACATAACAAGGTTAGAAGTGACGTGAAAACTGAGCTACAGACCAACGCAGGTCATGGTATAAGGGGATCGTGTTTTGGTTAATTATCATCATTGTTGCAGCTATAACTTCAGATTATTTCAGATTATTTACAATTACAATTATTTCAGACCCCAGTTCACCACGCTGACCAAGATTGGTGGAGATGCTGTGGTTTTTCATGCTGATAGATCGATG
The DNA here is from genome assembly GCA_018249125.1 of Asbolis capucinus. NCBI lineage: Eukaryota > Metazoa > Arthropoda > Insecta > Lepidoptera > Hesperiidae > Asbolis > Asbolis capucinus. The sequence goes on along the minus strand of DWJZ01004305.1, from coordinate 14,671 downwards.
GATGGATATTGCAATCGAACCCTTTAATCGACATATCGAGAGCGTGTCTTGAGTTTCATTACCAACAAGGGTGGAGCCGTCCATCCAACAGCCTTTTAGCGTCCACTGTTGGACGTAGGCCTCCCCCAATTTACGCCACTCTGATCGGTCCTAGGTCTTCTGAATCCTGCGGATATCCGCTGTTTTCTTTAAAAACTAATTTTATTTAGCCCTCTGATAAAAAGGAAATGTGCGTCAAAATAGTTGAAATTGTTATCGACAGGGACAGCTGTTTTCCGCCCTACTACTACGCCGCCCTTCACCACGCGTATTGTTCCGATTGCAGTTCGGATGACGGCGCAGAAATACCCCCTTCCCCCATCGCACTTGCCACACTTGTCACTTACACACTTCCACTTACATAAACGACACTCACCAGTTTTACACTGTTTTAGGTACCTAACAGGTACGCGTACTTACTGAGATGAAATAATGAAATTCTAGAAGATTATGAACATTATTTTGTATACCCTAAAACGGTTGACATTGTTTTTTGTTTTCTATATTATAAGTTGATATTAGTGTAGGTATTATTTTTAAAAGATATGCTGAAGAGTTTCGTTTACCTCTTCTCTTTGCTGTGGACGGTTACTTTTCTCTTGCTTGCTTGTTGCTTTCCACGGTTCTAGATCCAAAACATGTAATATATTTTTTTAATTTATTTAACAAACAGTTGTATAATATATTTTTTTTACATTCTGCCAAATACGTACGAGACAGAAAATGCCGTGAATATCGAACTTTGATTATATCTAATCCGTATGTATTCTTTGAATTTAAAGAATAAACAAAAAGAAACTCCTAAAGACAGACTTACAACTAAATGATCTGGATCTACTCGCCCTGCATGTTGAAGATATCTTTACTTACAATAATGTGAACCCCAATTTAGGACCATATAGTTAATTTACGAGAAACTTCCACACTGTATTCAACGACCAATTTGGACCCTTCAGTAATTTTCTAAACAGCATTCCTCAACGACGAGCAGACTTTAAGCAGTACAGAATTTAATCAGTTTTCTCCTACCGTACCTTGTCGGACCCTCGCTGTCACTAGGAGAATTCAACAGGGACACCAGGAAACATGACCTCTGAGGTTGTACCGAGTGGTGCTAAAGGCGGCGATACGCAGGGATCAGGTTAGTGATTCGTTAAATAGAATCTTGAATTGGCTTCATTACATTGCCAATATTCCTTAAGGAATAAAGGGATACCGATTGAAGCGATCACGCTTGACCGCAGCGACCAAATTCCTTCATAAATACATACATACGTTACTAGTTTCCCCCCGCGTGCTGTCATGTTAATGTATGTAAGTCAAGAGTAAAAAAGCTTTTACTGAGTTAGTGCGCTTTACCATCAAAGACATCTTCGCCATTTACCATCAGGTGGGATTGTAGTCAAGTAAATAACTTAGTTATTTATGGAAAAAAAAATTGAAAATTATAGTCAATGTAATTGCAGCCAATTGAATACGCATTATTTAAAGGTTATTCAAAAACTAACCGTGAGATGTCGCTCAAAATTACGTGGAATTATGTGATAAGTACTAACTAACTTGTGAATAAAAAAACATCAAGTTCGGTTCACTCATAATAAAGAGAAAAGATTTGTATTTTTGTATGCTTGTAACGAATACACTCTAAAAGTACTAAAGCCGCGGGCTGACAATAGTGCAGTATAAATTATGACAGAAAATATTTAGAAGTGTAGCCACAACTACCTTCACGAACATGCCTCGCTTATAAGAAAGTTCTGGATAAAACTGAAAGACTTTTGTTCAAAGATCTTAATTTCTTAGCCCTTACCGAACATTCGAAAACCTATTCCGATTACATTCGAAACCGAACGTTTTTTCTAAGTATCATTATTAAAGTTCACTTTAAAAACTACTTTATAAAGTATATGTTAGGTATTCCACTACATGAAAGTGGTGACATTATTCAATAATTAGAAACGCAAATTGCATTAAAACTCCAACCAATCTTTAATAATCAGCGTACGTTTTTAATCTCAGTTCTGTGCACGTTCACGCATTCGTGCGCGCGAACGAATATACCCGAGCGCGACCGAACAATGCCGAGCGTTCACCCCGCCCGCCAGTCGCCGTCCTGCTCGCGGTAGAACGAACGTGTACGAATTCATTCGAACGCGCTGCCAATTCGAATTATTTTCGCGTTATCTGCGACGTTCATCTTTCCCGCAGAGAAAAGTGATTCTTATGTAGTTAAAAATAAAATTCATATTGATTCTCGACGAATACAGTGACAACATTGGTTTGACAAGTAAGTCAACTTTTTGAGTAATGAAATGGGTGATGAAGCAGAAAATGTGTGCTTTTTTATTAGCAAATGTGGAATATATAATATGTTTTTATTGCATTCGTTTTGTACTTCATCATTTGGCGAATCTTATCTCGTACGACTGAGGTACGTACCCTCGAGATGGTACATATGCTAGGGTAGTGTTACTAATCGGTGTGTGTGACTGATTTCAAATAGAACAAAGCAATTTGCATTTATTGTGTGTGTGTAAAGAGATAAGATGTTAACAACAGTAGGGATGCTAATTCGTTGGCTTCTATCGCTTTCGTGCCTGAGAGGGCTCGTTTCGTGGCCATTACGAATCCAATAGATGGAACAGGGTTGCGACTTGTGTCTATATATTTTAATATTTTTAATTTTTATTAGAATTAGTAAAATTTAATGTCGAAAATAAACCAGTTTCGTTAATCGACGATACAATGTTTTTGTAACCGGCCGTGTAGTTGACGCGTTCCGGGTTCGATGCCGGCTGAGGCATGCATTTGTGACTGATGTTTTTTTTTTTGGAAATTGATATTTATTTGATGTTTCTGATATGCAAAGGCAACGCTGCCTATTTAGGTTCTGCTCATTTGTCGGCCATTCCAATCATAGCTCCATAGTAAATTATTCCATCTTGGTTCTGGGCAAGGACGCCCACTGTTGGGTAACATGTCTAGGAATAAATTGTATATAGACTCTCCCCGGAGTCAAAACTATTATTATGCATAGCAGTTCCGGTATTGGATGGATGGATATTTCCGGATAGTCTCAATTGTAATTGAATTTACACTGATGTATTAGTGCCATCTGTCATTTTGTCAAAACGTAGCTCAACCGTGACCATGTTCCATACAACTGAATCGAAATATGGGCGCGTCAAACATATATCGTGAGTACCCGTAACATACTCGTAGCATGATGTGCAGAGTACATGAATCGAGTTAAAAGCCATATATTACCTATATTTTTAGTTGCTACGCTAATGATGTAACAATTTAAAAAAATATTTTAAACTACAGTTAAACGTTTCTGATCAAAAATAACATTATTAAACCGCGAGGTTGTGTGACTCACACAAAAGGTAATTAATTTCGTGCGCCACAAAACTCATTAGAAATTACCACGGTTTTACTATAATATTATTCAGTTTTGTTCTAATTGCTTTAAAAATAAATTTTAAAAACTATTTTTAGTAACAATTTTTATTATTTATTATACGTCAAAATTACATAAATATTTCAAGAAATTCTTATATTTTAGTAGTACCGCGTTATCAGAAAAAAATCTCTCAAGTTATATATCAATATTCCTTTCGTATGCTTATAAATAGAATATCACATACACCAAAAATATCTATTTTTTCAGGTGCGATTGTTGTCACGAACTATATGTATACACACATATATATATATATATATATATATATATATATATTATTGTTCGTAAAAAAAGTTAACTATAAACGCCAATCCTGACCGCAGAACTATTTGGTAAAAATTTCTGGGATCCCCACAATGTTTCCCTTAACCGAAGCAAGTGAAAATTTATAGGAATAACTAACTACGGTGTGCGCAGGGTTCAAACCCAGGACTCTTGTTAGAAAGTTCAACTTTCAGTGCGTTTGCCTATTATTGTAATATACATAAAGTGGTAACCAAACTTGTTCTCTTTCTAGTGTCAAATACAATCCTGGAGTGGACCAACGACCAGGTCATCCGGCTGATGAACGAGTACAGAAACAAACCAGAGTTATGGGACACTCAACACAACTTGTACCGCGTCCAGACAGCCAAGTACGAGGCCTACTGCCAGCTGGCCGAGTCCTTCGAGTGTGACGTCACCGACCTGAAGAAGAAACTCAACTCTATCTTCGCCTCTCACAGACGAGAAAAGGCCAAAGTGAGGTTGGGGGGCAGATCTACTTGGTTCCTGTACTCTTACCTGGACTTCTTACCTAACCACATCCAGAACGATGGGCCCTTCGAGATAGATGTAGTAAGTATGATAAAACTTGGCCTATGCCAATGTCAGGCCTATGTCAGGGCGAAATAAACGAGACAGTCCAACGAATGCTCTCGAATATTCCGCTAAACTCATATGCAGATTTCCACACGATATTGTCCTGATCAAGAATAATTTTCATACGGTCGTTGTTACATGATGTGTTTATTATAACCGTGGCTGAATCGGGCGTCGAACCCGGAACTGCTGGTTGCCAAAAGGATGCGGTATTGTGCCAGCGGCTTCCATGTTTTCAGCGAATACAAATGCGAATCTCTTTCCCAAATACATTTCAGCAAGCATTTCAATTTAGACAAAATTATAACAGTTTCAAAGTTATTCTTTTAAAAGTAAAAGTAACAGAGACAATTTGCAAAAATCTCTGGTTCTATCTGGACTCGGATGTTGGAATTGGAATGAAATGTTTGTTCTGTCAGTTTTTTGGCATATTCCTCAGCATATCCAGGACTTCACAAAACGCAATAAAGATTCGAACGAGTGGTGTCTTTAACAAAATACAGTATTTCTGTAGAATCGCATTAACTTTATGAATAAGAATCTCATCTGATTATTTATTTGTTGTACCAAGCGGCTGACTGATGAGGATGAGTGTAAGAGAAGCGCAGAAGGAAAGAAGTCTTCGTATAGAGGGAACAATAAGGTAATCCCGGGTCATTTCGACGCTACTGACATGATCATCATTATAACTACTGGGCTCAGGTCTCCTCCCAATGGAAGGGTCTAGGCCATGGTCTATCACGGTGGCCAAGTTCGGATTGGCGGACTTCACAGACCTTCGAAAAATTTATGAGGAAATCTTATGAGTAGAAGTTTCCACGTGATGTTTTCCTACACTGAAGCAAGTTATTAACTCTGAAAATGAGAGTTGGGCACGGAATTTGAATGCAGAATCTCCCATTCATGAGACCAGTGTTCAAGTAGTTAACCTACCACTGTTTAGTTTTTACATACAATAGATTATTTTACGTATTTTGATGTAGTTACTCTGACTTCGATTTCGGGCGGCTTAAGACTTCCACTTGTAAATAGGCGCAAGATGCCAGTAGCTACGTTATTTTCACAATTTTAATGGGCAGTCGTTTTAAGAGTCATTACTGGAGCGTGGGGAACAATGGCCACTTATTGCACTATGCACTGCACGTCCGATTACTTTTGTATTACAGCGACAACTAGTTCAAGGTCATATTAATGTAACTAATATTCACACTTATCGTTATTTTTATCGGTCTGTTTCATTATTTAAACTGAAAATTATGATATAAGAAATATTTGACATTGTTTAATTCACTACTTACAAACTGGGGAGGGAGCTTATAAAATGGGTAGAAATTTTCTCGAGTGGAGACTACGTTGTGTAAAAATAGTCATAAAGTGACTGATGACCTGAAAAAGACAGCGGCTATCCGCTGAATTCAACAGGCCCAGGACCGGTCAGACGAGTGTAAATTCTACGCCCAGGGTTAGGCGTCCATAGATTGATGAATGAGTAGATGGACCTACGAACTGACTGTATTTAAACAAATTTGAAAAGGAAAATATCTGTTGTTCTTAGTTTATACAACTAATTTAGATATGAATACATGTTTTAGCAATCACAAAATAAATCAATGTATTCAATGTTTGTGCTTTTCTTTAACAGAAACCTACGAAATCAAAAAAACGTCGAGTCGCTGAAGAAGAAGATGAAGAAGAGGATGAGGTATCAGAGCATTCTCAGTTCGATGATGAAGATGGAGATGTGGCAGAAGAAATCATTATTAAAGAAGAACCTGAGGTAGTACCAGTTTACAAGCCACAATACAGAAATAACTATAAAGGACCATCCAAAGTAACTCAATACAAAACCCATAGGCCGAGACTAACAAGAGTATTGAGGAGAAAATTAGTAAGAGAACCTAGGAACGAAGGTTCTAGCCATAAAATATTAGACACAGTAAAACTCCTGAAAAAATCAGAACTGTTGAAGAAAAAAGACGAGTGTGATAGTTTTGGAGAGTACATCGCAGTGTCTTTGAGGAAACACGATGACAGAACGCAGTCCATGATCAAACAGGCTATAAATAATATATTATTTGAACAAGAGATGAAGAAGTACAATACAGCTCAATATACTGTAGTACTGAGTACGGGTATAGAGGAAAATCCTCTTTTAGAACAGGAAACTTAGCCAAGACTGATTTTATGAATTTAGGTAGATGAAAGAATTCTATTTGAGAATGTGAGAGTGAGAGGTCGATATATGATGCGCAAACAGTTTGAAGTTTGTACAGATCCTGCAACAAATGTCGTGAAACATGTGGAATGTTTTTAGAAGTTCCAGAACCTCAAGGTGTAAAGCCCAGTGTTATTATATTTATTTTATTTTAAGGAGATGATATAAGCTCTGCTGTAAATATTAGTTCAGATGAGAAATTGGCGATAGACTGATTGGAACATTTGATGGTAATGGGAAAAATGGATTGGACTATTTGTGCAAAATAATAGTAAGCAACGATAATTAAATTTTTAATAAAAACGTGATACTATTAAAATTACTTTAAGAGTAATTTTGTATAACTGATAATATTTTCTAAATTTATATTTCACCTATGTTTGTTATGTTGTTTGTTGTAGAATAGATTAATACTTGACATCGATCTTGCCAGATGGCGCTCATTTCTACAAGATGATTACATAAAACCTATATTGTACATTTAAGTTAAAACATAAATGCGGGCAGTTATTAATTTAATTATTGGAGTATATTATTATTTCATTAAAACTCAATTATTCCATGTTTGTAATAAACAAAAACAAAATTCATCTTTACAATTTGTTTCATTTTAAATTCATTAGCTACAAATCACAAAAATCTTCATTATAAAACAAGAGGAAAATTCATATTGTTATGACGAAAAGTGTAATAAAAACGAGCATTAATGTAGCCATGTGTATCAAAGATAATTATATTTCATCACGCACTCCCCTCCTCGCGATTTTCCTCATTTTTTTGCACTCATCGATCAGTCGATGTGGAGCAGCTGTCTACGTGCCTCGGTGCACGCCAAGCATCACCTTAACATCCTAAATCACCTCACTATCAACTTTATATTCTGCAACTCTCTACATTACTTTTTCTCTACGTGCAACCCGTTTGAGTCTGTGCACAAAAACAGCAATGAAAACCAAACTACAATAATCACTAGTAGTGACTGCAGCAAATTTAATAATGTCTGTATCGCGTCACCTATCAGTCGTCTAAAAATTGTGAAGCTGTTCTTATCACTTCACTGCAACCATTGCGCGTTAGTATTGACCAGTTGTACTATGTTGCTTACTAAATTCGCAATGTATAATGCTTCAATACGTTATGTTTGCAGGTGACTCGGTACAAGTTAAGTGGTGCGTTAAAGCAAAATGCATCGGATCACGCCACCTCCTACGTCACACTATTTATGATTTTGTACCGACCCAGCAGTTTGTATGTTAATCGTCGCATTGCGAACAGATTAATGAAGCAATTTTTATTTTCATCGTTTACATTATAATACAGAGTTGCAATGTTGTTGTTGGCTCAGCAAATATTGACTCCAGCTTCGGTCATGGTTATTTTTAAAGCTGTGTATTCTTGATGTCATTTTATTTCTTATCTTTAAAGTTTAAATATTCCTTATATATATTTTTTTATTGTGTTGTGAAGACTTCTACCAACCTACATTTAACAGACATTTTTGAATAGTGACTTTGACTAGTAAACAAAAATATGTAAAAGGCGCCGGTAGCTTATTTGGTAGTGACATGCATGAGAGATAAAAGATCCCGGGTTCGATACAAGTGTAGGGTATGAATTTGATAGCGTTTAATGATTTGTGAATAACCTTTCAACATTTTGTTTGCATATATGCCGAGAAATATTGCTCAAAGAAATCAATTTAACTAACTTTCTAATATTATTAATGCGAAAATTTATGAGCATGGATACATGGATGGTTGAATGTTTCTTACTGTTTCACGCAAAAACTACTGAACGGTTCTGAATGAAATTTGGCACAGAGATAGATTATAATCTGGATTAACATAAAAGCCACTTTTTATCAACACACCACGCGGGCGAAGCTGTGGGCGGGCCCTAGTATACAAACACCTTTGAGGAACCCGGAAAAGAAATGTGTCCAACCCTGTCATTATCAGGTAATCGTGTGTACGTTCTAAATTTAGTTTATAATCAGAGCCTGTTTAGTGTTCCTGCAATACGAATGAATTCAATTGTGTACAGGTAAAACCGTGTGAAATGGAATTCAGTTACTTGCCGGTGGCTTGCCTGGTGACAGGCTAGGGCTGTCACTCGACACCTTTTGGGTAAATAATACAAAATTTAAAAAAATCATTTATTTATGTAAGTCCTATCGTACTTACAGATATAATAGGTGTAGTTTAAAAAACTGGATAGTATTGCTAAAATCATACTCTGAATACTGAATTATAAAAGTAAGGTTGCGGTGAATGATTTCAAATTGGCAGATTTCTTCTCGTATACTTTTCTTTTGGGTGACACTCAAAGTTGATACATCGTTAGTAACAGAGATGCCCCCTTTTAGTGACATTCAACCTTCTATAAATAGTCGTTTTAGCAACACTAATTCGTTTTTGAATGGTCCTATATCTTAGTTGGTGTCTTCGGAAGCTAAAGGTACCGAGTTCGATTTCCGGAACAGGTATTTATATAACAAATAGTGGTTATGGGTGTTATTTACGATGTGTTCATTGTGTCAGTATTGTCTTCAAGAAATGTTATTACGGATGTATGACTGTGTAATGGTTTAAGTACAGAAGAGTGGGAAGTATTAAAATTTATTAAATTAATTAAGTTGAGCAATTTTCTCATCGCAAATTTCAATCGTGGCACGCAGAAGCAGTCATTATCGAATAGTATTGTAACAATATCTGGCAGGTGACAACCCTGGCGATACAAGTTGAAGAGATATGATTCAGTAGAATAAAGCCGAGAATGAATGGTCTCCATTGTTTGATTCGGATGTGGAAAGATTTCTTTAACGATGTTTTTCTGCAGCGAAAACTTTAATTAATATTAGTAAGGTGTAAGAACTGAAGATATATTGGCTGTGGAGATTAGTCACCTTTCAGGGTCATTTGCTGTGTTGACTTCAACCAGCGGGGGAATAGTGATATTGAAATTTTTATGCTGAATGAATCTGCCCTCGCTTCGCTTCGGAAGGAAACATGTAGTTATTGTGACATAACTGTGACAGTTAGACATGGTGTCGCGGACTTATTAGTAGATATTGATGTCCTCTATAATACTGTAGTACATCACTTTGCTCTATTGTCAATAATTTCCGCAGCGTACGCGATTTTTTTGGTTACACACGTTCAGTTACAATATCGAAATTTTTATATGTACCCCTAATTTAATTGAAAATATTGTATAGCCTATCTCCATCGGGGATAATGCAGAAATCTAATGGTTAATACATTTTACAAACCGCCCAGTAGTTTCGGAGGTTATTCTATTCAACCAATCAAATCTTTTCTCTTTATAACATTAATATAAAATAGTCATAATAATCCGAAATCGATAACTACCTGTGACTATCAATACATTTTAAGCAAATCTTAAGTTTGTTGTTTTTATTAGATATCTTTAGAAATGTTGTTTGTATGGAGATAAACGTAAGTACTTCTATAGCGCACCGATATCAGCCGTCCACTAATGATAACCAATGATAAGCTTGTTTTGACAATTTTCCTTCAATAATAATTTATTCAAGGAGAAATACGATTCTATATTATCGTATATAATAATTATATAAGGATTGTGCTTCAAAATAACTGGATAGAAATACGAAAGACTTGTGCTCAGTAGTGGTACAAAGCAAATACCTATATAGACATTTAACCGGTCCGCGTGCGGCTTCCCCACGTCGTATGTCATACATGGACTGATTTTTGTCCAAATTTCACCAGTTTACTGCCCCGGCTTCGCCAGCGTTGTAGGTTTGTTAATAAAAAGTCTATTATTCCAGACTCAAATCTATAGTTGTGTCGAAATTTCATCCAGATCGGTTCAGTAGTTTTTGCGTGAAAGAGAAATAAACATTCATCCATTCTCAGAAACTTTCGTTTTTCTTTTACAATATAAGTAGGATTACCCGAATTCCAGGGGGCAACCTCGCTCTCCTCCGATACGCCCAAGACTTACGGTGATACAGATTTTAGATGATCAGTAATAGAGATGCGAAGCTGACAGAGATAGATATATCTCGTGTGTATATCTGTTTCTGTTGAATGTATTTATAAATATGACGTCAATGGAACTGCATGATGCATGCGAAATCTCAGTAAACATAATGGCATTATCAGATTGTGTTGCTGCAGGGACATTGTGGTCGCCAGCCAACACTCTCCGCCAGAGAGCATTCCAAAAAAGGTGTTGTATTCTCTGGTAATGGATATTTAACAAGCTTTTATTTAACTTGCAGTGTATGTTTGTATTTTAATATATTTATTTGTTACGGGTCAAATCTTGCAAGCTTAATTAAACCTACTTCCTGTTACATTACGGACCTGAAATTTTACATAAACCTTGCGTCCTGATGACGATGCATTTTCATGACAAGCCTGACCTGATACTACGTCCAGGATTGGCTCCAGACAAGGGAACTCCTCAACGGTTATCAATACAGTTATAAAATTGTGTGTTCCTTTGTATTATCTTAGTATCTGTAATAAAAGCTTGTGTTTTAAAAAAAAATATCAATCTCATTATTTTATTTGTAGTCCGGGGATTTTCCTCATATGATTACCATCGGGCTAATTTTTCTTGAGTAGCTTCATTTGGATGAGACGCCGAAGTTTTTCTCTTACAAAACTTCTCGATTGTGATAGCTAACAAGGATAACAGGGAAGCAGGGTCCACGGTACCCCGGATTTGTCTGTCTGCGCGTATCAGTTAATGATCACTTCGGTGAAGGAAAACAACAGGAACCCTGCACTCCTGAGAGTTCCACATAAACTATCGAGTATAGCCTAAATTTGGTAGCGTGGTAGACTGTGGGCTATACCTCACACATTGTGGGTATCAAAACCCAGTGGGAGTCCAGTAGAAGGAGAGCTATGGGCTGCAATGAACTGAACTGATCATATGTAACACTGTATTGTATATGGTGTGACGTTGGCACGGCCAGCCTGGTTACAATTATCTCTTATACAACAGACATAATGTCGCCCGCTAAATAAAGATCTTACGTAGCTTACTAGCTCAACTCTATTGTCAACGTCATTAGAACCAATTTCCACTGGCTAGAAACAGTCTAAGATCTCCCACTGACTTTTATCTCAAGGGAATAAGGCTTATTTTTGTTCGCTTATGCAGGTAATGTACAGCAAAAATAAGTTTGCGTTTTCTTTAAGTCTTATTCGTAGCCACATAAGGTCTATACTGTTGTAATAAAAATATTTATAAAGGTAACTTATATAATAATGCCAACATGAACCTTATTGTTTTAAAAATAAGGTTCATGTTGGCAAAAGACTCGCATAGATACCCACGTCAGATATTGTTTTTCATAGTAATATGGACATTTGTCCAGTTGCAACAATTTACGCCAATGAACATGACTACTAATGTCATTAGATATGAAGCCCAAATTGGCCAGTTTTATCTTTCAAGGTTGTACACAAACGCTGGGTATCTGCTGTAATCTTGCTGATAATACCTATTTAAGAAAAATATAAGTACAATTATCATGTACTTACTAGTTTTATGTTGACTTAACAGTTAACATAATACTGTTAATTTTAACTTGACGCAAGTAACATATTTTTGATATAACTAGAAAAAATAACTCTGTTACCATGTTCAATTTAAGTAGGATTTGTCAGACAAGACGCCAACCAACCAGGTTGACCGTGAAACCAAGGAGGATGACAGACCGGTTGGTGGGTTAGTGAACCTGACTCCTACACCGGAGGTCGTGGGTTCGATTCCCACCCAGGTCAAACTTTTCAGTCATGAACAGGAATGTTTATTCTGCGTGTCTGGGTGTGTAATAGAAATATCTATTTAAGTATGTATTTAAAAGTATATACGTATGTTTATCAGTTGTCTGATCACCATAGCACAAGCTAACGCTTAGTTTGGGATCAGATGGCCGTGTGTGAGTCGTCCAAAGATATGTATTATTATTTATAAGTTCTCAAAGTCGTGTGAAATCCAATCCGCACCTAGCTAGGAATTTGGACTAAAGCTTGTACACACAAGGGGGATAATATAGAACTCCAAACAATCCACTCACGACATCGTGTCGTACGGTAGGTCGTACGGTATAAGTGGTACTCTTAACTTCTTTATTTATTTTTGTCCGTTATTGGTTTCTATATTGCGTTCGGGGAAAAGGTTTCCTTTTTGGACAAATACTTCTGGAGTTATATACTACGGCGTGTGTTGTAAGCGATCGATATTTGGATACCGATAGGATGGATGATGGATATTAGGATGTGGGCAGGATGTGGGTAGGATGTCAGGATGGATGAATAACCTGCTATAAGGTTCTCTATCGCGTGAGGGAGAGAGATAAGAAAAAAGGAGACATTTTTGAAAGAAACAGAATACGTCCACTCTTTTGTGGGCTGACTCAGGCAAGAGAGTGGTAGCTAGCCAGCCGGCTTCACCGCAAAAAATACTCGTTATAGAATCTTCCCTTGGCGTTGGAAAAGCCAGATAGAAAAAAACAGTTGGACATATGGTATCGTGGACTTATTTACAGATATTGATGTCCTCTATAAAACTGTAGTACATCACTTTGATCTATTGGGTTACATTATCGAAATTTTATACGGGCCCCTAATGTTTTTGATAATATTTTATAGCTTGTAAACATCAGGCATAATATAGGATTGTAATGCTTATTTTTTTTTAAACGGCTCAGTACTTTCGGAGCCTGCTGTCCTCAAACAAACGAATCTTCATAATTATAAAAGCCGATACACGAGTTATGTATTCAAACTAATTGTGTAATGTGGGTTTCATTCGTGTTAATTTGATTAATGCCGGGCTCGTTGGTCGAGTGGTCGCAAGCACGACTGCCGTTTTGTTGCGAGTTATTTTAAAACTATGAATTGAAGGGCTTCAAAACGGAATACTTATGAGAGACTCGAGTTTAGTAGTGGGTCTTCAATTGAAGCCAATCAACCCTGGTCCCTTCTCAACCTAAGCAGATCTGGAAGATACTTCACCATGCTACTCCAACGCGGATTAGTTACGAACCCACTGTCAATATATCGGCTTTATGCCACATGAATGCCTCCAACATGGCTTAACATTTACTATCTAACGATAACTAGGGCCGACCGCTTTACGGGCCCTCCGGAGCACGGAAGCGATTATGAAATATTTACCACTAGCATTCACCTATCCTGCAGACAGCGCCCTCTGTTGCCTAACTTTATAAATCGTCAGCAATTGAAACAAATCGGGCTACAAATGCTTCATGTCCTCTCGTTACCAGTACACAAACATACGAACAAACTAGGACATAATAAAATAAGATATAGTTCACTCGGAACGTTAAGAAAAACCTTTAATAAACCGGTCTCTTTGTCGTGGCAGTGATGAATTAAGACAATTAGATTTGTACGTGGCTCGCCGTGACTCAGCTCGGCTGGTGCTTTTGAAATTGCCTCTGCTTAAAAGAACCGACTAAGTACGTATCAGGAAATGTAAAGAAAGAAAGAAGAATGGCTTTGAAGTGAAAACTGTCTTTAGGCGCATTAGGCATTTTTTGAAATGGGAAAAATCATTGAACTTGGGACTTAATGTAAAGACACCTACTGGTAACGCCATCTATGGAGCGTTTAGGGAACTACGTTGTGTGTTAACATTTGAGATAAAAAATCTATTGTACTCGCGATGATTTTGTATATGACTATGTACATTTAAAGTGTATGTACGGACAGAATAGGGTCGTTTCAATTATTTTAACATGCTTTAATTTAACTTGCATTATATGTTTCTATATTAGTATGTTAGTATATTTGTTTCTGATGTATTCCGTTCAAATCTTGCCAAGCTTAATTTGACACTACGGAGCTGGAACTTTGCATTCTGCATCAGTTCCGATGACAATGCATTTTTATGATAAGCATGACCTTATACTATATTCAGGATTGGCTCCAGACAAGTGAACTACTAAAATGTTAACAATACAGTTAAGAATTTATGTATACCTATTTCTTTGCATTATGGATCTATAATTAAAGCGTGTGTTTTTAAATATTTTAATAGATCTTGTTTAATACGCATGT
>DWJZ01004304.1:0-15544 GCA_018249125.1 Asbolis capucinus | reverse complement strand
TACGATGTGGGAGTCTTCAAGAGAAGAGTGAATAGGCATTTACTAAGTTAGTGTGTCCAACATCTTAGACATCATCAACACTTTCCATCAGATCGATGTCAAGCATTAACTTATTTTATATATAAAAAAAACATTGATTCCTTCAAGTGTGACAGTCCTAATAATATTAATGCAAACGTTTGTAAAATGTATGGAAAGATGTTTGTAACTCCTTCACGCAAAATCTACTGAACGTATTTGAATAAAATTTGGTACACAGATAGATTATCATTTGGAATAATACATACACTACTTTTTATCAACATATCGAACGAAGGGTCCATAATGGAAACCTTAGAACATAAATAAGTATTACTTATTCAAAATTATCTAAGCGCTAAACCAATCAATCAATAATATTAATGTTACACCCGTCAAAATAATAAAAATCTTAGACAATTCTAGAAAATCCCAACAACGACCTCTAGCGTCTACTAGTAACTAGTTTTTAAGCTTGCATTCACGATTTTATAATTGGACGGGCGCGAAACCGCCGAGTCAGCGTCCATTGTGCTACCGTGGTACGCGGTTTGGACGGCCTGGTGAACAAACAAACAGAACTAGCTGTTACATTGATTTGATTTTATTGCGTGTTTGGTTCAAAGATTTTTATCTAACAGATAACACAATTATCAATTTCTGTTAGACGATATAAACTTGATAAAACTGAGGGTATTTCCGAAATTAAGACACACGTAGGTCATCATTGCAAGCAATAACTGTTCCTCTACTAGGTTCAGTCTTCATTAACAATGTGAGGGGTACAGTCCATAGTCCATCACGCAGGCCAAGCGAGGATTGGTGGAAATACCTAGGTTAGATGAAATGCATTTATGAACACCACCATATTCTTCACGCGACCGCAGTCCGAGATCATGACCCATGTAACTGGATCGAAATATCGGTAAAATAATGAACAGATCGTGAGTACTCGTTTGCATTAAAATGCATTAACGAAATTAATTATCACTGTAATTAATCAAACAATTATTAATGACTTCGCTGGGATGGATATCTTCAAATTACATTAGGTACATATCCCTATCTAATTATTGGGAACTGTTTGGCGCGATTTTGTATAGGTTGGTACGTAGTTATTTGTAAGAAAGCCAATTCTTAATATTAAATTTTTAACACGTTATATCGCATTCCAGCAGACCCATAGTTAAAAAATTCCTAAACGCTTCGTGCTTTAGAAGCCAATTAAAGGCAGAAGGTCCAGTTTGCTATCGTTAGGGAGCTATCGTTACTTGAAGGCTTCCGTGCTTTAGAAGGCACTTAAAGACGGAAGGTCCAGTTTGCTATCGTTAGGGAGCAATCGTTACTTGAAGGCTTCCGTGCTTTAGAAGGCACTTAAAGACGGAAGGTCCAGTTTGCTATCGTTAGGGGGCAATCGTTACTTGAAGGCTTCCGTGCTTTAGAAGGCACTTAAAGACGGAAGGTCCAGTTTGCTATCATTAGGTAGCAATCGATACTTAAAGGCTTCCGTGCTTTAGAAGGCACCTAAAGACAGAAGGTCCAGTTTGCTTTCGTTAGGGAGCAATCGTTACTTGAAGCCTTCCGTACTTTAGAAGGCACGTAAAGACCGAAGTTCCTTTTTTTATGATTACGCAGCAATTGCCAGGCCATGTGGAAGACATTAAAACTTCCGGCGCCTGGGTTGGACAAACTACATTGGAGCAGCTAGGCCTCCTGAGTCATGAGGAGAATATGTTGAGTAGTGAAAGTGGAAGAGAAAGAAGTTTAAAATATGTCAATATAATTCTAGGCGCCTAAAGAATACCGTCTGCAAGTTTATCAAAAGAAGTAGCACAATTGTAGCACTTTTACAGAGATAAAAATCAATTCCTAATAATACTTACCTAAATACAATATTGATAACAAACCTACGTTTTCAGTGGAAATCATTATCATTGTCTTTTTAATCATTATTGTTATTATTAAATAAACGTTAAATAACTTATGTATATATAAAAAAAAAATTGATTTTTTGTCCTCTATAAACATTGAAATGTTAGATAGAATACCGATGTCTTTAGCAACTTTGTGCAGAATTCTCTGATGGGAATGTTTTTGGTAACAAAATTAGAATGGTCGGGCACATGGTGAGGTGACAACGCATGCCGGGTACAGCTAGTTTTAAATAATTGCATATAATGAAAAGTACCTAGTTACCTATTCAATTATTTTAATTATAAGCAAACAAAATTATTCCTAAGTTTTGTCTGCGGTTTTCTTAATTGGTTAGGTATAAAGTATTTAATTTGATGTCTACTTAAGCACTTGCTTCCTTACCTTACTGTAGGTATCTTTGGAAGTCTATATACACATATTAATAAACAACCAATTAGATACAATATTATACGTATTTTGTACAGTTAAAAAAGATGGTTTCGACCTGGGTTATGAGACAAAAAATTTTTTTGGTCGTTCACGCCAGACGCAAGTTCAAAAATGTATAGAAATTATATTTGGTGCAGAAAAACATTGCGTGTGTTCGTCCGCAATAAACTTCATTCCCATACATTATTTTGTTAGAGTTTGGCGTGAACTATAAAAGAAAAGACAATTGTTTACGGGCGTTGTACTTTCACCTTTACCGCAACGCTTCAATGGTAGACTACTGAGCACGGGTATACCCTCATAGTTTTTTAGAGCATACTCAACTACGCTATTGCTACTAATTGATGGACAGACCGCCAACCCAAATGGCACAAATTTCCCATGTCGCCCGTAAGTCTCCGACATGACAAGTCCTTCCAATGTGCTGATAAAGATCAACCTAACCAAGAATAAAAAATAGGTTTAATACAATACTTAATTACAAAATCACTTACCTCCCAGCCGCGCAGACAAATCCTGGTCAGAAATAAATAACAAATAGTAATTACGAAATCGATCGATCGACTTTTTATCGACATCTTGACAGGCGATGTTATCACGGAGACGCTGGCCGAGTTATCGCAAATTATCGACACATTTCGGTAATTATCGATAACAACAGATTGTAAAGTATTTGTTGAAAATAACAAGCGTAATTCGACTGTATTGGGAGATTATATGTAATTTTGGAGAATTTAGATTACGTTGAGAACTTCTGTTTGAGTGTTTAAGCTAAGTAGGTTTTATTGCATTGATTTGATGGTTCAAAAGATTAACGGATGTATCTAAGTCCCTTGTTTGAATTAAATGTCTGTTAATCAGGATATTTACACACACATATCTGATAATGGAGTCGGTGACTTACTTAAAATAGTAATTGGCCATTGGGACACATTGCGACTTTGACATGCGACTTCGACACTGTGACTTCAACACTGCGAAATTCAGACTGCGACTTTGACACTGCGAACTCGTACACAGCGACTTCGATAATGCGATTTCAACAGTGCGCTTTCGTCACTGCGACTTCGTCACTGCGACTTCGTCAATGCGACTTCGTCACTGAGTCTTCGTCACTGCGTCTTCTACAAGGGACTTCGTAACTACAAGGGATTTCGTAACTACACGAAACTAAAGCCCTTTATCTTCTACCCGAGATCACATTTTGTCTACGTTCATAAGCTAACAAAGCATTTGATCAACTAACTTGATCAATATGGTGGATGATGATCTCTTACCATCATCTCTGGTGGTAGATTGTCAGCTGTTTCCATAAATATACCTATTACTCAAAACAGGAAATCCTTGTATTACGTAGCGTCATTATTATTAGTCGCTATACAGAGATAACATCGTTTTTTCTCATCCAATAATGATGTACAATCTTGTTAGTTATGTACAATCTTTTGTACGTAGTCTTGTCGGTATAGTCGTGGTTGCTTCTGTGATAATGAGAGACTCTTGGGTATGAGACAAATGCATTTTCTTATAATCTTTTTTCGAAGCCCGTCTGGCTGGCTACCATCCTGTTGCTTGAATCAGCCGCCAAACGATTCGTCGTGGTCTAGCTGAGGGCTAGTAAGCCAGTTCTCTTCTTCTTCTCCCCGTACTTCATCCTTTCCATTCTTCTTCAGTCTCCGATCCTGAAGTAGTATGTTGTTAGTGTATCTGGGGTCAGTTGCTGTCGTTATTGATCCCAGTTGCTTTAGCAATATACCGCTGCCCTAGTTTCTTTCTCTTTCGCATTCGCGGATCTGTTTCTTCCTTCCTAGCAGGCAATCCCGATTACTAGGTACATACATACAACCGATACACCACGGGTACACTGACTTCTTTTATCATGTTAAATGAAGTTTAGAAATAAATGAATGATTTAAGGTAGCTCTTAGATACACAATCGTTTGTGTTGTTAAAGATCAAACAATTGATATCGTTTATAACAAGCGTCCCTTGTGAATGAGAAGGGGCGCATTTAATGATGTGCAATTAGCCTTTGAAAGTACACACATAAAATATCTAAGTATTATAGTGGAGATGGTAAAAGAGATTCCAAATGTCGATTAATGATTCACTATTTCTATTCAAATTGCCTGTAAAGGGATCCCAGGTTCAATTCCCAACTAGATCAGATGTCTATTTGGCAGATAAATGTTTGTACTCAGGTCATTTGTGATCCTAGTCATGCTAGGTAATGTGGGCGGATCCTTTGGGAATCAATCGTTGGTAGGCAGTGAATTTCTAAGTATATCTACAGATTCTGTACCTACTAAGGAATGATTTAAGTAACCATTAACGACTTTGTTTACAGCAAGTAGTGTTGTTTATAAAGCAAGCCAGGCTTAACATACAAAAAGCCCAAAAAAACGCAAAGAGCACTTTGTTGATGTGATTTCACCTCTTTAGGAAGTGTTGTTGAATACAGCTGTTAATCAGTAGTATATTCTGAGATTAATATTTAATTCATAAATACAGTACATTAAAATTGTCAATGCAGGATTTTTTTAAATATTTATTATTTAAAAGGGGTTTTGTCATGCAGTTACTATGCCACCCCTCTTTGACACGATCACAAAAATAGCTTCAGTAATTAAATAAAAACTAAGCTAACAAAATACTCAAATAAAGTTGTAACGGCATTTTGGCCTCGTTCGATGATAAGCGAAAATGATGTTACAACTACCCACATTATATCCTGCTAAAATACCCTTAAATTGTCTCAGTGACTCGTTACCACATTCCATCAACACATGGAGAACGTGTCCCACAATTCCATAATCCGTGCAGTTAGGAGTATTGGTTATACCCATCATAAATTTAAATTTATTTTATAGAATGTGACCACATCTTGGATGTAGGTAAACAAACCCATACATTGTATTTAAATCTATAGTTAATACGGTAAAAGTAATTGAACTGGTTGAAAAATACCAATTGCAGAGAAAGTTAACATACAGAAATTAGTAATTATCTGCCAAAAATTCTTGCATTTTTATAATTAAACTGGAAGTCCTACCCTGGCAATTTCATAATAAAATTAATTGACAAAATTCTGTGCAATTGAGTAAAATTGGATCCCTTTACTAAAGAAATGTACCAAAGTACGTACCTACATTACATGGAATGTTTCGGCTTTTTATAAAATATTATTTTAAGAAAGGAGTAGGTACGTAAAAAAAATTCCATTGGACTGGTAGATACCTTCGTTGTAATAAAATTAAAATTTTGTTACAGACTTGTCCATTCCAAATATATTTTTTTGTAATTTAAAAGTTTTACCTTATGAAATTTACAAGTTTATATTGAAAAAAAAAACCAGACCCAATTTTAGTACCTATAGGTACGTTCTGAAGTTAAGACTACTAATCGTTGTAATAAAATTAAAATTTTGTTACAGACTTGTCAATTCCAAATATATATTTTTGTAATTTAGAAGTTTTATCTTATAAAATTTACCCGTTTATATCGAAAAAAAAAATTCAACTGTGCTCGGTAGGTAGTAGTAGGCAATAGAACTAAAAAGTAAATTTAAATATTTTAATATTTTATTTTTTCATGAACTATTTTATTGGTACCAAAGTACCTATTGAATTTGTTGAAACTGATTTTGATTACCTAAGGTTCGTCAATTAAAGCAAACTAATAAATTTAAAAACATTTAATCTTTTAATATTTAAATAATTTCAAGCACATTTGATTTTATTTTATTTAGGTAATGTAAATATATTTTTGATCGATAAAATTACGTAAATTTATTTTAAAAATAAGTACCTAATAGGTACGAACGCTTTTTTTTCCTATAGATACTTCAACTCACACTACTGAGAACGGGTCTTTCCTCATACTAAGGTCGCAGCCACGCTGCTTCAATTCAAATTGGTGGAATTTTTGGCCAACCCAAGTGTCCGAAGTTTCAGGCCGTCCGAAATAGCTTAACGAATGCTATCTAACGCTAATTTTTGCCACTAGCTACATCCTCCTACAGACCGCGCCCGGTTTTGCTTAACTTTCTCGATCGTTTAATTTCCACAAGACGCCGGGCTATGAACGTATTATGCCATTATTATCAAATTCATCGCCTTTAGCTACTATCAATTCACTAGACAGACTATTAATTTATAAATAGTTAAATATAACCCTATATCGTACAGCAAGTAATCTTGCAACAACATTGCGCTAAGAGACGGTGAAGCCTAAAACCTATAGGTACGTTTATGTAAAATATATTTAACCTCTCATCAGCCAGTAAACATTAAAACAGGTCCAACGCTCGTTTATTTCCAAAACGAACGATATACGCAAACGTTTAGAAATCGAGCTTCGTACTGGCGAAGGGAGTCAAAAATCATAAATTACAGAGAGGCGTGGTCTAACCACGCCCCGGGTGAGGTGGTAAGGGTGCGCCCCATTGTGCTCGGAATAGTTGTTTGAATATTCAACCCCTAAGTTTGGGGGTTGGTTATGATGGGTTTGTAAAAAGTGCTTTTTGAAATGTGGCCTTTTATATTGTGACTCGTGAAATGATATAAGATTTTTGGTTTCAGTTTTCTTTTTCAACATTGATATAAGGTATCTGTTATCTACTCGTAAATGTTATTAGATACTTACAGGTATTCTTGCACATACTAGGTATTATTTAGGTATTATGGAGGTACTATGGCCGTAAATACTAAAAATAAAATTATTAGTATGCAACAGCGACCAAGACCGTGGAAATGCATCAAAAATTTCATGAGCGCTTCCGTGCTTCGGAGGACACGTAATTCAGGACTTTATAGATTGGCAATAAATTTACAAAAATAATTATAATTTGGACTACTTATCAATTAATTTATCATCAACAAAATAACTTGACTACCTACGGCCTGCGTGATTTGATAAGACAAGACACGTACCTACGTAGGTACCTACTGATTAAAAATATATATAATCAGTAAAAACACATTTTAAACTACTTTATAATATCACATTTGATGAAGGACTTTTAAAATTCAATTTAAAGTAATAATTCTACAGTCAGTGTAGATTCGGTTCGGATTTTTTTCCATACTAAATTGACAATTTGCATCGATGGAGTTGGCAGCGACTATGGGTAGGGTACAAGGGTGACAGACAGCTCACAAAACTAACCGGCTGAAGTGGCAATGGGCTGGCCATATAGTCCGACAGCACCGATAACCGTTGAGGAAGAAAGATCCTCGAATGGAGACCACGTCTAGGATAAAGGAGCACAGAGCGCACCCCGAGGAAACGAACTGAAGATATGAAGAAGACATCGGGTATGCGCTGGATTCCGAAGACTCAGGACCGGTCAAGGTGGCATAAATTAGGAGAGACCTACGTCCAACAATGGGCAACCTCAGGATGGATGATAGGTAGGGAAGACCAGGCTGGTTGTAGCAGGGCTAAGTCATAGTTGGCAGCGAAATTAAATGTAGTGTTTTTATAAAGCAGGTACTTTAGTAAGGTAGTAAGAGGAAAATAACACTGTCACCATAGGCGCTGTGTGAGAACCTGTGGCCTCAGTTTATGTGAAAGAATCACAAGTGCAGTGGCATTCTTACCATCTGAGGCTCGTAAATTCATTGGATTGGGCCCTAAGAAAAACGTCACATTGTTATTTTATTTTAATAAGCTTTATAACAACACAAACTAGAATATGTACGCTGGTGTAGGCCTGAAAAAAGTCAGCATAAAAAACTCCCTGTGATCGGCTGTCTAACATTAGGTCGATTGGTCTGCTTTTCTGCCAGAAATAACTTGCTTTACATGCATGGTGTACTTAAGTAGATTTAATAGGTATGAAGTGCAATTTTTTATATTTAATAAATTAGTGCATAACCACAATACCGCCTGAAAAAATATTCCACTTAATCACACAACTCCGGTGACCAACCAAATATGAATAACTGTTAATATTTTTTTTAGGTTCAATAACAGTTAAGTAATATTTAAATAAATGGGTACAATTAATATTTTGACAGGCCGGTTGGTTTAGCGGTTAGCGAACATGACTGCTACACCGAAGGTCGTGGGTTCGATTCCGACCCAGGTCAAACTTTTCTGTGATAAGCAGGAACATTTGTTCTGTGTGTCTGGCTGTACATATCTATATAAGTAAGTAAGTAAAAATATATACGTATGTTTATCAGTTATCTGATCACCATAGTACAAGCTAATACTTAGTTCGGGGTCAGATGACCGTGTGTGAGTTGTCCAAAGATATTTATTTATTATTATTATTTTAGACAGGTACCTAAGTTGAAGGGTAATGAGGTGTGTACCTATCCTTTGGCGATAAAGAGACCTTGAAGTGATGAAATGCCGGAACAAAATTTTAGGAGTTATGGATGTCACCTATTTGTATTGTGTAATTAACGTTAGTAAAAACGACTAGAGATAATCCAGCGGTTTGAACCTTGGTCTCCGAATGGAGGTTCTGGGTTTAAATCGGCAGCATCTCTAATTTTGAAAGTTATATTAATCAGAAGATTATCACTTGCTACGGTAAAGGAAAATATCGTGAAGAAACCTGCACTCTTGAGAGTTTCCCATAAAGTCCTGAAAGCTCTGAAGTCCACCACCACAGTTGGCCAGCTTGGTAGACTATGCCTGTATACCCGTTACATTGTAAGTGGGGATCCGACCCCAGTAGTGGGACAGTTATGGGTTGCAATGAATATGACCAACGAACCATATACGCCAACAACATACCGAATTACAGATGGAGAATTGGAAGAAGGATTAACAAAAGACGAGAAGAAAGAAGACGAGAGCCAGTTGGCTCTTAATTATAGGTATCCTAAAACGCTACCAATTTTTCCAGCCTGATGATGGGAAGGAAAATAGAATCCTGGAGACCTCTCAAGTGTGAACTTATTCTTGAATAGCTTTTTCTGTCACAAGAAACACCTGAAAATTTGTACGCGCAGTTGAAGACAAAGAAAGAACGGAAAGCAGTGCATGGTACATAAAGAACACAGTGTTGAATCAACCGGAATCAATAATAACACTAACAGACCCCAGACAAACCACCGACATGCTTCAGGACAGACAGAAAAAGAGTGAAAAGAATGATGACCGCAAGAGAAATAGAGAACTGGCTCTCGAGCTGTCTATTTCGTTCGGTAAATGGGTCGTTTTCCAAGCTAATAATTTATTACTTATAATTGTATACTTTTCTAATAATTTACATCAGACTTTCTCTGAGGCTAATGACCCTTACAGGAGAATTTTCAAGGCTTTGAGGTTGGAGGTCAATAAGGCCTAGAAGTTGAAAGTTTGTTTACGGCACCGAGACGAATGGTCACAAAGGGCAAAGATTAATTTGGTCTTCGGGTGGCTATGCCTATTTAATATAAAAAATGTGAAATTAAATAAATACTTCTTCCGTCTCTAAAGTTGGTAAAGCATAGGTTGGCCTGCTCACTATGTTTGTCACTTAGATGTCATGTTTATTTATTCATTTTATTTTATTTTTACTTTGTCGACAGATGCCGAATTTACTTGCATCCTACCTAGGTTTATAACACACATGAATTTAGATCCTACCGTATCTTATAGGTAAAAAATATCTTCATTATTAGGTATATAAATTTTCTCCCTACACACTTTCTTATCACTTAAAATGAATTCCTACACAAATGTCCCAACAGTAAAGTGTTGTAAGTCAACTTTCATAATTTTTCTAATGAATGATTCTATCAGAAACATGTAAATAACCTCCTCGGAATTATGCATAAAATAAACATAAACAAACGTAATGATTAAATTTATTAGTGATATTCTGATATTATTCAATCAAACTTAACAAATTACTAATCTCCTGAAGTAGGTGTCTATGTTAAGATTTATAACTTGTTATTTATAAGCTTAAATTAAATTTCTGTCATGTGCATTTTATTCTGGAAAATAGGCCTACCACGCCGAGTAGGGCGGATTTCTTTGTAGTAAGTGTCCTACCTACTTCTCCATATTGCTATAATTTATTATCCTATTATTTTAAGATAGTTCTTTAAATATTAAATACCATATACGAAGGTACAGGTATTGAAAAACCGGTACAATATATTCGAATTTATTGAGTTTTAAACTTTTACATTTTACTTTTATCTGTATTAAATTAAGTTACTTCCATTTTAAAAGATTTCATCAGAAATTGTCATCAGATATAAATTCGCTTTCAAAAATGCAGCTAGATTTATTTAAGGTTAATATTACTTGTAACTACCGAATAGAATTCATTAGCTAGCATAACTGTTAATGTAATCCAACAGAGCTCATGGATATTAAATAAAAATACTATTATTTTATAAACATTGTACGCGGGTACTCAAATAACAAAATTTCTTATTAAAAAATGTTATCAGTCAAAACTTCACGCCATCTCCAAGAGTTGACAGGCACAGAATGCCATTAGGCATTAAGTCCGCCCATTGAACCCCAGTTAGTCCCAAATAGTCAATAAAGTTTAAATAAATAAATAAATCTATTGACATTGTAAGTTCGTTCAAATACAATCCTTAGTATAGAATTTTTACTAAATCTAATTAGGTTAGTGTATTTACAAATTAATTTTCTGTTTACGTAATCTTGAAAACTTCTGAAAAAAAAGTTAAAACCATGTAAATTTGTAAAAAAATATTCTCTTATCGATCATGTTTTATAATTGTTCAGGCGGCAGTAAGAGACGCACACGCGAAGTTGAACAAAAATTAATGATTGTGTCACGCACAAACTTACCTCCACACGCCAAAATCCAAACCTCCACGGTAAACACTGACAGACAACTTGGAAATCGCACTTGAAAAAGGTTAATAGCGATCAATCACTGGCCACGATCACCGCACGAGTGTGTCGTCTTATAAAATTATCTTATCGATAAAAAACGCACTTTAATCGACTTGAAATTTCCTAATTACCAATTACACGTCCTTGTCTTAAGTAAAAAATAATATAAAATGTGTGTTCTTTTGTTATCTATAATCGTATGAGTAGTTCGTTGTCGAGTTAGGCTTCTTTACGGGTATAAACAACGCGGCCCGTAACTCCGTTTGAGATCTATTGTGTGGGTAACGCAGCGTCGATACATGCGCGCTCGCGGTTCGAGGCAGACTGCCGCGCGTCGCCCCTCGCCTCTTTGCCCCACCCCTAGCCGTATATTTTCAGGTAAAAAAAAGAAAAACCGATAACGATTGTTTATAATCTATTTGGCGACAGATTTTTTACTTAAACCGAGTAGTTTTGTATCGGTACGTAGGTGTGATTGTAGGTGGTCTGGCTATTGTCGGTGGAACGATCCTTTGTTTAAGCTGTAATAGGGGCGTTGCTCGGAGGCTCGGAGCACGTGCCGGATTTAGTCGAGAGTTTGATTATAAATGACCTATTAGTAATTGAATTTCTATCAATATAAACTTGATTTAAACGGTCGTTTTATTTACGACGAAAGTTGGGTACATTAGGTTTGTTACGTAAGTGTTATAAACGTAATATATATATATATATATATATATATATTTAGAGCAGCAATCTATTCTGGTATACATGTCACCTTCATTGTAATAAACTTACGTTCAATCATGGCATGGAAAAATATCGCCAAATATCATAATGGAGAAGAGGGGATAGTTTGATAGCCATCACACAAATGAATAAAAGTCAAGTTTCTGTAATATTAAACTAACCGTTTTTTACTTAATAATATGTAGTTTTGTACTTACACCAAAATATTTTTTTACAATTTTTCTTTGGTTGTTCGGGCTAACCTCTGCAACGGCTGGACTAATTTTGTAGGGACTATCACTGACAGATAGCTGATGTAATAAGGAGTAACTTAGGCTACTTTTATTTTAGAATTTCACACTATAATTTATCGTAATCTCTGAGAACGGAATAATAACTTTTTTCTCGAATTCCACGCAAACGAAGTCGCTGGCACGGCTAGTTTTCCAAATAAATAATTAAAAACAAAGTTTTTAAGGATAACCAATTTTTTTAAATATCCCTACATAGGTACTGGGTACAAAAAATCTATGTAGGTACACATATTGCTAGATGTCGGTTAGGTAGTACAAAAACCCACCATATCTCACCAAGGGGGAAGGGGGGAAAAAAGTAGGTAAAACATCATTTAAATGCCTACTTTAGCTACCTACTCTATCAGTGAAAATGTTTTTTATTAAATATCCAAAAAGAAATTGTAAAAAAGTATTGTTGTAAGGTGACGAATCTCCAGGAACGACTGCTTATCCCCACTGACATTCATTCATTGTTTTAGGACAATGGAACTGAATACATTTTACAGGAAAACAAAACTGAGAAAAGGATTAGCATGATGATAATATTGTTAAAGTGGTAGCTACCAGCATTCAATACGTAATGGAATATAACTTCCTTTTATTCTTTGCTAAAATGCCAGAGTTGGAGATTATTAACTAGGCAAATCACTAATTTCAAGAACAATTTTAATACGGGGGACATTTTTCGGGTTAACACCAACTTGTTTTATTTTTAAAGATTTTTTACTGTTAGTTCTTGTTATAATGAGAATAATGCTTTTTATTTTTTTTAGAGGTACATTTTTTTAACTAGCAATATTATTCTAAGTAAATATATAAAAAAAACAGTTGTGTCATTTTATTTTATACTTGCCTCAACTTTGAATAGTTCATAATACAATGTTATGTATCTGTAACTAATAGGTACCTACCTCAGACAATCACTAAAGTAGGTATACTGAGTAGGTACCTACCTTACCACCTACCCATTGGTACCTATGTTCAAATTATTTAGTAAAATAATATAAGTAGGTGCAGACATAACCTTTCTATTATAAATTCCATGATTAAATGTAGTCTAATTTGGCTTTATTTATTTTTTTAATTCTAGAACCATTTACTCATATTTAGTACCTACCTAACTGTATTGTATTTGTAATTATAATATTTTTGAAACTACGACTTGTGGACAGATGAAAGAGGGAATATATTTAAGCAGTCATAATGAATTTAGGTAGAGTATAAAAATAGAATTTGCTATGTAAGAAGTTTTTCATTATGGAAGATATAACTCCAAAGTTTGAAACTTTTCAAGCACTTCATAACAAATAAACAGCTACCAAAATATGTATATGTTTCCGATAAAATAGCAGCTGCAAACTATTTCACGTGGACATAGTCGCGGGAAAAAGGAATATTTTAATAAAAAAAGTTTCATGGACCTTCGACAACAAACTTTCCATACAAACTTTTATACGCTATTGCAAAACCTCCAAGTTTTTCGCAATAAAAGGTTCATTCTGAATAAATAAAGTATTTTATAAATAAAGTATTTTCTCAAGCTCTAGTCTATCTTTTTACCACATTTCATCAAAAGCGTAAAAGCGTAACAGGTAGACAAATATTTACTTTTAATTTAAATGAAGCGAAACATTATATTAGAATAAATAATAACATTTTACGTAGCTATTTCGACCACGTACAGCACTAAGGGCGTAACTCTTTATAGTATATCATAAGATTTACGACCTTACAAAGAAAACAACAAGGTCGAAATTAAAAAGTTATCGATTACTTTTTTAGAGTAACAGTTTCAGCACTTTCAGTGACAGCTTATTTTAAAATTGAATTACAGTTGAATTTCAACTGCAGACAGGATCTGTAGGTACTTTAAATAAATAGGTAAAGGGGAAAACGGAGCAAGAAACAGCAGTAATTAACCGACCCGGGTTTAACTGTTTCAACGTTAGACTTTTCAAAGAATTAGGTTCTGGGATCGAGTCAAATTTTCAAAGTTATATCAGTATCTATTAAAGCTAAATTATCTCTTGTTTCGGTGAAGAAAAAAGTGTTTGTTTGAAAACCTGCACTCCTGAGGGTTCCCCAAAGAGTTCCAAATGTATGTGAAGTCTACAAATCTGCGTTTGACCAGCGTGGTAGACTATGCCCTATATCCCTCACATCGTGAGAGGTCTCAGCAGTGGGACAGTTATGGGCCTACAACTAATTTAACTATTTTAACACCCGTAACAATTAAGATAGTGTTGTTAAGTTGTAAAATTACTATCAGAACTTCAACGGTGGGAATTTTATTAGTTCCGAAAGAAAGAGACGGACAGATATACCCATTTCTCAACGTTACGACAACCGGCTTGCTACCAAATTCCGTATGTCTTTAGTGTGATTAGAAAATAATAAAAATCGTTCTTTACGACGCATTGTGACCTTCAGATTAATTGTTATTAAAATGAACGCCAAAATTATTTCGTTTACAGATAATTTATGACACCTACCTATATCTAATGTTATTGTTGCTAAGAGGTCTGTGGATTAGAAAAAGGTCCGTACGTTTGGACTTTACGAGGTTCCCAGTATTTTTGTGTCAGGAAATGGCACGCTTACAAATATTTTGCAGCCTTAAACCACTGTTCAGGGCAACAGCGACATTATGATTGTCTATATACACATATGAAATCAAAGTTTGTTTGTTCTTTATAGACTTTGAAATAGTAGACGATAGAGCACTGATGTCTTAGGCAACTTTGCTCAGAATTCTCTGGAAAAGGTTTTAGTATAAAAATTATATAGAAACGGTTATTATTTTATTTTATTTAGACTTGTAATCTTAAGTTAATTAAAACGTTTTGAACAAACTGTCCCCGCGAATATAAGATTCGCGGAATTTGTTTTTTGATAAGGTAGAGAATTGTTAGTAAATTTTTTTTAACTGTCTAGGTATATGCAGATTGAATGTACTTTCAAAATAAGATAGATTCAAAATAAAATAGATTGAATGTACTTTCAGAATAAAAGTACTTCCAAAATGCGACCGGTCATTTCTGAGATGACCGATAAGCACGTACACACAAACAGTTCTAAAACTTCTAAAAAATGCGTTCTATTCTTTAATAAAAAACGGTTAAACCTCATTAAAAGTTTTATCATAGATGCCTACTTTCATAAATTGAGAAAATTAAATTAATGACATGTAATATTTGTTTACTGTCAAACCAAACATTAGTGGTGCGTTCAGAAATTTTCTTAGAAAGATACTAATGGTAGCTTCGGAAGAAATTCCTTGAATTATTCTTGTTATATTTATAAACATACATACATATATATATATATAT
>DWJZ01004303.1:0-15545 GCA_018249125.1 Asbolis capucinus | reverse complement strand
TTGTGAACATTTTATTAAATCGGATACCATTTTACAATGCACATCTTTGTATATAGGAATATTTATAGGAACGGACCGGAATGAAATTATGAACATGACGCGAGCGAAGCTGCAGGTGTAACCTAGTACTTATTTATTACTTCCACTATTATATGTAATTATTCATTTATTAGTTACTAGATTATACCTACGGCTTTGATCGCATCGTTACGTTAATTTTTTAATGTTATGTGCGTGTTAGAATTTAATATTCTTCTTCTTTGTACTGCTGAGAGTTCCCCATATGTAAATTTCTTGAAGGTGTACGTACGAGTATAAGTCTACTTATCTGCACTTGGCCAGCGTGGTAGACTATGGTATTTATTCTGGTTGTAGAATATAGTCTGTACCATTTAATGTGTACGCTGTGTAATTAATAGTCTGTGCATTTTTCCTGTTCCTGTTCTATGGCCGTCATGCCTGCGTTGTATGTGTATCTGCCGGAATAAACCGAACCGAAAATATATTATTATTGCTGTTTTCAATTGTATTATCCCTACAAATAATAAAACAATCCAGTATATTGTGAGAGAAGACCCGAGCGAAGCAGTGAGACCGTTATTTTCATTGATAATAAAAAAATATTTTTATACATTTCTTTAAATAAATTCTGTGTTACCAAAACAAATTCTATTTTTGCCAGCAATATGTCAACGTGTCAACTTTGCAAGGCGGAGCAAACCGTTCTTTCCTGAACAGTCCTTACACAACGGAATGAGTATGTGTGTGTACACAACGGATCTTGCATCTGACACATGGTGTTCTGTAGGACTGCTCGAGCTTTAATATAAAACAGTTGTCAACTACAGAAATGATATTTTATATATTATGAACAGTTACGAGCAACATTGTACATCAGAATGTTTTAATGGCTTCATGAAGGGTTTTTTTATCGTTAGATAGCTATCGTTAAGCCATTCATGTTCTTTTTCTGGTACTAAGAAAGCTTGGAATATTTTTCACTCCCTATTTTACCCTTCCCTTAAGTTGAAATTTAAAAACGCTTCAACAAACATATTTTTATTACTCTTCAAGTGCATAAATAGTAAGATTCGTAGTTTTGACTTTGATAAGTTTTTATAGAAACTATAATATCTTATGTCAACTCCATTGAACGTCTATTTTCCCTTAAAAATAGGCTTGTTCTAATCTATCTCTGCACCAATTTTCATTAAAATCGGTTCAGTTGTGACGCGTGAAAGTGTAACGGACGGACAGAGTAACTATCATATATAATACTAGTAAAGATATTTAGTTGTGTTTATTTAGTACAGTTTCATGCACTTAGAATTCTTTTATTATACTTTGTGCTTTGTTCATGAACGATAGAAATTCCGACCTGAATTTGTTTGTAAGAAAATCGTAATTCACCATTTTACATACAACTCACGATCTATTATTCGCTTTTATTGTCGAGTTCAACTTGGCGACGTTGATACTTACTGATCATCAATCAGAGTCAAGATTCTAACCAGTCCATTTTTGGCTACAATATCAGAGGCTTCAATGTATAAAGGCTGATTTCAACCTATTATTTTCCCACAACTGGGCCTTGAGACAATTTCTATTAGTTAGCCAAACGCTAGTTCAAAAATGTATGAGAATGAAATTTGATGCAGAAAAATACGGCGTCTGACTTTTCAATAAAGGTTATTCCCATATAGTTTTGAATTAGAGTTTGGTGTGCATGATAACAAACGTTTTGTCTAGGGGCGCTGTGCATAGGTATCTCCCTATAACTGAGGAGGCCTACTTCAGCCACGATTCGAAAATATTTTTTACCAACAATCTTTGCTGAATTTCTATTGGCTTCAACCCATTTATGGCCGGGTCCTAAGCACGGGTCTTTCCTCATACTGAGGAGGCCAAGGTATAGGTAGAGTACACATGACCGAAAAAATCAAGCAACATCGAGCCCTGTTAATAGCTACACTCGGTGTAAATTCGATGTGAATATTTTTCCATACAAACTTGACGATTTTATACGGTGAAACTTCCAGATCCAATTTGCGCCGACTTTGGTGACAAAGCAACTTTTATAAATTTTTTTAAAAATACAAGCATTAATTATAGATCCCTAATACACACAAAGACACCCAATTTCATAACTGTATTGTTATCCGCGGAGCAGTTCCCTTCTCTGGAGCCAATACTGAACGTAGTATCAGGTCATGCTTATCATAAAAAATCATTGTTGTCCGAACTGAAGCAGTATGCATAATTCCATCTCTGAAGTGTAGGAGGAAGTTGGTCTAATTAAGCTTGCGAGATTTGACCCGTAACAAACAAATCTACTAACATAATAATATACAAAAATACACTGCAAGTTAAATAAAAGCCTTTTAAAATAAGGTTAATCCATCGGTGCAGTTCTATTCATTAAAATTTTGTCCTTAAGCCATGTCAAAGCAAAAAAACTTCATATTGAGTTGGTCACTAACCTTCCGCCAATGCGCATTGAAGCAACGTGGAGACCTCCTCAGCATGAGAAAAGACTCAGAAGTTGGCTATTAGTGAATTAAATCCAGAACAAAAAGACGTCACCAAAAAGATCCAATTTACGATTTATCCAGTAACGCCGAACTTGCCAAAACTAGACAAATATTTCACAGTTAATTTCAGACAACTTACAAGGCAAGTTAAACCAAGTGCTCAGATAATACCTCTTCCAAATGTGTTTATTACTAGTTTCCGATTCCAGTTTACCAACCACAGACAGTAAACATATTAATCTTTCACGGTGTGTGACTATTGTGGGAACAAACTATGTATTTGGCAAGCGGTAAGACACCCTCGTTTGAAACAATTCGACTGAAAACATCCTTCAAGTTGCTTGAAATATGAAAGTGGTTTCACTATATGTCATATTATAATTATACAGTTACACAAATATATATAAATAAATAAATAAATATTTTTGGACAACTCACACACGGTCATTTGACCCCAAACTAAGCGTTAGCTTGTGCTATGGTGATCAGACAACTGATAAACATACGTATATATCTTTAAATACATACTTATATAGATATCTACACAAAACAAACATTCCTGCTCATCACAGAAAAGTTTGACCACGGTGGGAATCGAACCCACGACCTTCGGTCTAGCAGTCAAGTTCGCTAACCACTATACCAACCGGCCTGTCTATAATAGGATGGATTGATATATGTATGTTACTTCTTCACGCAAAAGTAGTGAATGGATCTGAATTAAAGTAAAAAATTAAATTCTATACACAGATAGCTTATAGTTTGATAATAGAAAGAAAGAAAGAAAGAAAAATATTTATTCCGCCAAAACATCATTACAAAATAAATCTACAAGTATAAATAAATCAAATTGTTTAAAGTACATAAATATGAAAATAAAATAATAATATATTAAAATTAAGTTGTATATATTAAACAACTTTTTATCAAAATAAATTAAGACGGTTTTGATCGGTTTGATTGATGAACAATTTGACCGTGTGTTAAAAACATAATCAAATATGAATTTGCATATAATTGACTATTCTTATCCGGTAGTATATACACAAATTGGAATGGATACCTACCTAGCTGGACCATGTAATAGATATGCGTAGAGAATGCGATCAAACTAAAATCACACTACAATCGGTCTTTGTTATCTTTTGATATGATTTTAGCATCGTTCGGCCTTCGCATATCAAATATGCCGGCAATGACAATCAATCAAACAGACAAATCTGCAATCGTATTAATGTAGTTTACTCTCGCAGTGTGTCCATTGGTCACTTCCCCCCTTCGAAAACACTTGGAGCGTGACCTGCCCGGCTGGTTGGTCGGCTGGCTTCCTATTGTCAGTGTGTTCCCATATGGATAATTCATAATTCATTAGTGTTATGTATGTGTGAGACATGCCGTATATATAGTTTCACTAGTTCACCCGGCACACGTTGTTCTGCCATATATCTAAATTACTTTTATGTATGATCCCGTAGTTTCAGATTTATAATATTAGTAGGACTTGTGTCTGCCTATGGCTTCGCCCGATTTGTTGATGTTTATAAAAAGTAGACTAAGTATCATTCCAGACTATAATCTATCTCTGTGCCAAACTTCATCCAGATTGGTTCAGTAGTTTTTGCATGAAGTGGAATCAAACATCGTGCATGTATCAATCCTCACAAACTTTCGTATTTATGATATTAATAGGATTAATGGTAGCTTCAGTTATAAGAAGAGACTTGTGGCATATAATGCATTATGGAGTTGAAGCAAAGCTATTATGATATTCTACAAGTATGCGGGCATGAATTCCACGCTATCCAAGTAAACCCCAAACCTTTACACCGGTATTCATGAACTACACTTGCGGATGCAATTCGGTCTCATCCAATTCATAAATAACGCTCAAGCTCTTTACAATATTTATTGACATTAGTCATAGAGTTAGAGATTTATATACATATTGAGAGATTTTATATATATAGAAATATTATTAGAGCGATAGGGTGTAATATAATACCACTTTCTATTTAAAGCATCGCCATACTTTCCGTAAAACAGCTTGCTACTTTCCGTCACCGATGATTTGACTTTTGAAATATTTTTTATGATTTGAAACCGACGCGCAAGATCCCAAGCTCTCTGAAGAGACTAAGTATAGTTTATGAATACCGATGTTAGTCACCGACGCAATCTTAGTTATCTACTAATAATCGAGCTGACAATAACGTTAGCGGTAACCGGTAAGGACTGGGTCGCGATATTAATAAACTACTCCAATTATGAGTAACTACCTCCACCCGTCTAATTGCTTGCTTACGATACAATTTCTACCGCCGTAACTATCAGTGCCTACAACTTATTTGGTCTTGCTACTAGTACAAGTAGTACTAATGTGTTCAGTTCAACTTAATGATAAACCTACTATCCTTATTAATAGGATAATGTGTGTCGGTGGATGGATGCCTGTCCTTCTTTCACGTGATAACTACTGGAGGAATCTGAATGAAATTTGGCACAGTGATAGATTACTAGTAGGCTACTTTTTTTTTACAACAAACCACGTTCAACAAACCGCGGGCGTAACTGCCGAACTCCCGCTCCTAAATCTTCTCTAGTAAAACATATCGTAACTACTTGTAAAATAGTAACATTTTAAAACATTCAAAAATACCTATACCTACCTACCTACCATACCAAAAATACCTACCATCTGTAAACATAGAATTAATACACCGTATCGTAAGAATAACTGGTTTCTATAAACCATCGATATCTCCGACATCAAACAGAGATACAGCATCACGCTCCGTCTCATGAGAGCGCAGCCTCATCAATCATGTACCGGGTACCAGTAATCAAATTAAACGCTTCGTTAAGATGCGAGATAGAGTAATCGAACGTGCGCGTGCGCCGCCGGGACGGTCGTAGCGCACGCGCAGTGACAACCGCGCGACACGATGGTCAAAATAGGAATGTCTGAGACAGAGTAATATTATCATTGTAACTCATAACTGTCCCACTGGGTTCAAGTTTCCACTCACAATATGAGGGCCATAGTCCAGCACGTTGGCCGAGTGCGGATTGGTAGACTTCACACACCTTTTGTGAACTTTATGGGTAACTTTTAGGCTGTTTTCCTTCACTGTAGCACTAATGCAGAATGCACATTACTTTGTAAATTTGCGGTTTAAAACCAGGTCCCGTTCATGTTCAACCATCGTCATACCAATGTTCAAACCAGTGGCTATAACGACTTAATAATAATATTACAATACATGAAGCCAAATCCTTGTACCCCTTTCTGCGAAAATAATGCTAACGAAAGACTATGATATTTGGCACAGTTAAAGTTTCGAGAAGTGCACAGTGCTACTACTTTATACAAAAATGCATTGGAAATACTTTGAATTATAAAATAAACTCAACGAATACTATTGTGCATTTAATACACACGTTTACAGTACTGTCGTTAACAATTTATTTTAAAATGTAATAACGCTTCTCTCTAATATTCATAAAACCAGAAGTCATAGTCCAGTTTATTAAACCACTTGAAAATCCTTGCAATATTTTTTGTAATAATCGCAGTCATATTTCCATACTGACAGGCGGCTGTGTTTTGCGTATAAATGCAGTTAAACATAACCAAGTACAAAGCAATTCACCGACGTTTTATAAAACTTAAATTCAGCAGTTATGGTGAAAGCAATTGAGTTATTGTTGCACCGTTGCGCCACCCGTCGGCAATATATCAAGCCATGTGACTTAGCAGAACGACGTAAATAAATATCGGCCTACATAACACGGCCCACCGATTAAATAGCGTTCGATACTTAATTTATCGCTACATTCCTAACACTATTAATTACCAAAAACGTATAATTACAGATAACGATCAAGGAATTGAGCGGACGGCATTGCTCAATGCTATCTTGAACTTGGAGCGAATTCCCTTAGGCGCGATAACAATCAAACATCCTTGTTACTTTCTTACATGATACCTATGAAATAGTCACACGTCATGGCCCGTGCCCCTAGGCAGTACGCGTGCAATTTACTGGAGAAATAAGAGCGAGTGCACATTGTGCAGTGCGTACGCGTTACGTTGATGTACCGTTACGCAACATTTTTTACACAGTCTGCTTTTCTCACCCGCATAAATCTTGTATATTATGTTTTGTGAGCAAACAATACTTTAAAAGTAAATTATTATTTTTTCTTTTTTTATTTCGCGTATTGTGTCATTAAAAATGTTGTTACGGCCCAAGACTTTAGTACCAAACATACAGTACAACAGTTTTATAACAATACCATGAATTTTTTTTCACTGTTTAGTTAACAACTTTTCTAAGGATGGGAAAAGCGGATTGTACAAACGCAACGCGCACACGCCGAAAGTACAGCCCTGTAAGTGGGAGTTGCGCGCGTTATTTACGCAGCACCCAAGTGTCCGGCAATGCATAAAATTATGATCTAAATATGATAACATTCACAATTTCATACACACTACCATAAAATGTTAAGCGTAGGTAGAAACACCACGCATGCTATAAGATCGTATGTTGTACAACTCGTATGTTGAGGATTATTTGCTACTTAGAGAAACAACATTTTAATCACGGTTTTTAACACATTTGCACGTTACTTAAGCGGGTACGTTTTCTTTTCACCCGTTAAGATGATTTTTCTGGCCGGCTTGGTAGTCGAGTTAAATGTATTGTTTCTGCCACAACGTAAAGTTGACGTAAAAAACCGTGTACACCCGCTCTTACTCTTACGGCTCGCACTAACAATGTAGCTGTATGATCTTGTGAATAAGATTAATAACACAATAAGGGGCTTGTCGCTGCCGAAATATTAAATTTGTTTATGTTATTTCAATACTATTTTGTTGTTACGCCTGAAAAAGACATTGCCACGCGATTTTGACTCTTATTTTTAGAGCTATAAGGTCAAGGGATTTGTGTTGAATTGTTTCAATGGTGGTTGTCGATGTTTGCGCCACTAAATCAAATAGTAGTCAATTAAGATAAAGCTCAGAGTCCGACAGCTACGGACAATACAGCATATGACTAATCCGCCGTTTTGTTTGGTTAACTGAATTACAACTGCCCTGGCCGTCGACTTTAACTGTTGTTTAGAAGTTATTAAATTGCAATCGATTTTAAGAACGGTATCGAGTAAATGTTGAATGAAAACTATTATTCGCGATACTTTTATATGTTGTCATTCCCTGAAGTGGTCAAGTGGTCAAGAAAGTACTCGATATGCACTGCGTCGATGAACGTCCTGAACTGTATCTCTTCTCATACTGAGGGGGCCTAGAGCATACTCCACCACACTGCTCCACTGTGGATTGGTGGAGGTGTCAGTATCCAACCCGACTGTCGAAAATTTTTTGGCGCCTGAAGGCGTCTGAAATGGCTTACCGATTGCTATCGATCACAACCGGGACCGATGCACGGAAGCGCTCATGAAATTATTGCCACTACCGGTCACCCATCCTCCTACCGACCAAGCCCCTATTGCATAACTTTTTCTATTGCTTACAATCGAAATACACCTCTAGGCTAAGAACGCAAACAAATCGGGTAGAAAGAGGAAAGACGAAGAAAGAAGAAATAAAAAATGTAAACTCGCTTCATACAACGACCATGTAGTCTAACGTATAGTAATGATCCCGTCTGCCAAGCAGGAGATTTTGTGTTCAATTCGCGGCCAAGGATCCATATAAGGTTGCAGATTTATTTTTGTTCTCGAGTTATTGATAGGCTTCGATCCACAGTAAGATTAGATGTAGGATTAGCGACAAAAATGTCTATGTGGTGTTAGTTCGTTTTATCACATCAGCCAACACATAAACGCATTCCAAAATGCCGCTGTGTATAAATTATTTATTATAACTAAGTACATACATAGATACAAGGGTGAAATTAAGTTGAACGTAGAATGTTTTTAAAGTTTTTCTTCGTTGGTAAGTCAGTATAATTATAGTGTATGTGCTCAGTATTTTGTATTAAAATTCTATGGGAGGCGTTATCTAGTATATTCTTGATTAAAGTGGATATGTAGGTTTCTGTGTATTTATCGATGCTACCTGCGACACAGAGAATTCTGCTGCGTTCTTACGCATGTTTATTTATAACTAACGTCACGTAATTAGGCAATGATAAATATTTTGATTTCTATAATTAGATAATTATCCGATTATAATTAACCGGAACGTTTAATAACGATTATCACTGGCCCAACTGTTGGCCAAACAGGAATTAAAATTAATGGCATCTATTTCTCAGTACATTTAATTGCTCTATCAATTAGATCTAATGCGGAGATTATTCACAATAAATTTTAATGGTGCCGATTAATTATATCAAAATTAAAATATCGATATACAAGATAACGGACATGATATGATGTTTTGACAAATCGATATACGAGTTTTTGTTGTGACATACTGACTTTCTAGTACAAATGTTTTCACGGAACTGTGTTTTGACGTTTGGTCTACATTCTGTCATGATAATGACGTCCTTGGCATTTTTTGTTCTCTGTCTATATTGTTTATAAAGAGGAAAGATATGTTAGTTTGCTTTGAGGAGAATAGGCTCCGAAACTATGGGCCGATTTGAATCTTGTACCATTAGAATCCTACATTATCCCTGATGAACGTAGGCTATAAAATATTGTCGAAAACGTATGAATATTTTCGATAGTGTAAATTGGGAATAAAATACCGCGTACGCTGCGAATACTAGTGACTACGATATGTCGTATCAGAACGAGTGAAAGAAGAAGAATGGGAAAGATGATGACTAAGGTATGAGGAGAAAGAAGAAAAGGAGAACTGTCTCTTTCTTCAGGAAAATTTACACCATAGTATCTCAATGATATATCATAGAATATCGTATAAACATTACTACTATAGATTCCGTTGGCTGGCTTCAACCCATTAATGGCCCACTACTGAGCACGGGTCTTTCTTCATACTGAGGAGGCTTAGAGCATACTCCACCAAGCTGCTCCAATGCGGTTTGGTGGAGGGGTTAGTTGCCAACCCAAGTGTAGGAAGTTATTATAGACCCGAAGGCCTCCGACATAGCTTAACGATTGAAATCTAACAATAACAACTGGGACCGACGGCTTTACGTGCCCTCCGAAGCACGGAGACATTCATGAAATGTTTGCAACTAGCGGTCACACATCCTCCTACCGACCGCGCCCGCTTTTACTAACTTATTCGATCGTTTACAATCGAAACAAGACTACGGGGTTTGAACGCTTCCTTTATACAAGTATATTATTTTCATGTACATTAAAAGTAATAACTGTATTTTACACCAAAAACAATAGCATTTTGCAGCAATATGTTACCGGGGTCTGTCATAACGTCCGAGTTATGTCCTGTATTAAATCTCATAGTTTCTAGGTCACTCGATTATTTACGGCTTAACGAAGAATTTACGACGTTTTAAAATTATGTTACTGTGAATAAACTGTTATTATAATTGGACTTAATTCCGTTTCATTCCATTCATGTATTTCATTGAAGTAGTTAAGGGCTTGTTTCGGTGTAAGCAACCGAGAAAGTTAAGCAACAGCGGGCGCGGTCAGTAGAAGGATGGGTGACCGCAAGAAGCAAAAATTTCATGAACGTTTCCATGCTGGGATACGTAAAGCCGTCGGGCCCGGTTGTTATGGTGAGATTTCTAAACCATGTCGGAGGCTTTCGGGTGGCATAAAAACTTTCGACACTTGGGTTGCCCACTAACCCTTTCACTAATTGGAGCAGCGTGATGGAATATGCCATAGGACTCTTCGGTTTAAAGAGAGACCCGTGCTCAGTAGTAGGCCACCAATGGGTTGAAGCCAGTTAAAGGTCTTGGGCAAATAAAATGGAGTAATTTTGATTGTTTCGTCTTCTATTTAATTAGTCTTTCTTAACGTCTTCTACTAAGTCGTCTTTTAAACATGTCTTCCTCTCACACCGGTAGCCCTTACTCCCGCTTCCACATACCCCGCACCTCCTCCATACGTTCCGTTTCACGTTCGCTTCCACATTATTGATATGCCATAAAGTTTATTGCGTTGTGTGAGTTTGCGTAGGGATAATTCAGGTAGCAGTAATACAAGATTCTCACTCATATACACTTAAACTACTTGATTTGATTATCTTTATTAGGAATTATGGCGCAATCTACGTGTTATGGACCACTACATCATACGGATGTTCGTCATTATCTATACTGGGAATTGACTGACATTCAGTGTCACAAATAAATATGCCTTCGTCGTGGTTTAACAACTGCTATCTAGCGATAACTACGACGAACGTGCTCTCCAAAGCATAGAAGCGCTCAGGATTTTGTTGCTAACTCTTATCCTTAATTTAATAACTCTATAACCTTACTCCGTACCTTGTGGACCTGCTACGAGTATTATACGATTATGATCCTTATTCCGAAGTTAGTTAAATACAATTCAGCTATACGCATTCGTTGAATTTACTTATGTGATACAACTTACTTGAATCATCACTATTTCGTACTTGTTTTATTATCTATGTATATACATTTAGTTAGACTTTGTACGCTACCGCGCCGTCGCGGAAAGTCACGTAGAGTTTGGGGAATCATAATTTCTATAGTGATCAAGTCGTAATCGTAATGTGGTAGTAAATCAAATAAACTTTATTTTTATGTTAAAAGGTAGTTTTTTTTAATACTGTTATAATAGGCCGTGTAAGGTCGACTACTTATATACTAAACAAGTAGTCGCGTCAGAAGGAATATCTCTAATCCTGAAAAAAAGGCAATTTTTATGCGTGTTTTTATTAAAGACAAAAAAAATTGGCAATGAAATAATATCATGTCAGGTGAGGTGTCTGCTCTGGGGAGCATTCGCTAGTTTTTTTAGTTATTCTTATTTCCTACGTGTGATCTGAAATTGAATATTAAAACTGATTCAAACGTACGAAGTCGCGAACAAAAGCTAGTTCTGCTTTCTACCATAGACATAACTCCGGGTATCCATCCTTACACCGTGGACAAACCTCCGCTTCGCCTCGCTCTTTGTATGGATGCGAAGGATTGGAAAATATTAGCAGCATCTGTGTTTCTGCTAATGTATGTAAGTGTCTTGAAGACAAGAGTAACTTCTTCTAAGTTAATGCGCTTTACTATCTAAGACAACATCGCCACTTAACATCAGGTGGGAATGTAGACAAGCATTAATTTATAATATGTAAAATATTTTTTATAGGCACATATAGTTTTCGATACAAAATCCTACTAATATTATAAATGTAAAAGTTTATAAAGATTTTTAGATAATTGGATGCTTGGATATTGATCTTTCCTTCACCGTAACCGTTGAACGGAATAAGATGAATCTTGTCACACATAGACAGGAAATGGACTAAGGATAAATTTTATCCCGATTATAGGTTCCCCTGCGATGATATGCATGTATACGTCTAATATGGATTAAAATAA
Organism: Asbolis capucinus; assembly: GCA_018249125.1. NCBI lineage: Eukaryota > Metazoa > Arthropoda > Insecta > Lepidoptera > Hesperiidae > Asbolis > Asbolis capucinus. Next base: position 3,535 of record DWJZ01004303.1, on the reverse strand, counting down.
AACTTGGTACAGACATGGATGGATGTGGAATACCAGATGCATAACACAAGCAGAAACAGGAAATCCGATAAAGAACGCTAATAATAGTGTCCAAAAGTGTTTGTAAAAATTAACTTCGAATAAAATTTCATTTAATTTCAATAATCAAGATATTAGAAGCAAACCAACTACGTCATTATGACGACAATTCAATTGGTCATTAACCGTCTATGGTTCAGGCGCTGTACCTCTAAATCTATGTACATTGTTCGGGCGCGTGCTTCTGTCAGCCTACCGTGTATACATTGTTTCATTAAGGATTGAGTATAAAATTAATACAGACGTTAGGTTCTGCCGCCTTTCTCTCGCTGACCCCTTACCTTGACTCGCCGCGCCCTGCGGCTTGCATACCGTAGCACACGTCGCTGAGCTTTGTAAAGCTTATCCGAAATATAGTTATGTTTGCGTATATGTTATATATGGATGTAGATAAAAATAAACTTTTATTTAACTTGTAATTTATGTTTTTTGGTTTCTCGGATCCAAGGACGCAAAGAACTGTTTTCTACACTAGAGAGCTGAAATTTTGCCTATGTCATGTCATGTCTGAAAACACTGCATTTTTATAATATTGACATTGTTTTTAATTTCCTACTAACGTAATAAGTGTGCAGACAACCGAGCAGACGGGTTATCTGATGGTGAGTGATCACCGCCACCCATGGACACCAGGGTCACATCACTGACGCGTTGCCGGCCTAGGAGAATACGATGGAACAGCTTCTTGAAGCTCCCTATGTCATAGCACCGTTAGGAAACACCGATGCAGTATTGTTATAAATTCGCATTATATTAATTTTATAAAGACTAAGTAACATTGAGATTAAGTGCAAATAATACAATATTTTAGCCGTCGTATTAGCCGGCTGTAATCGTTAAAAATAATAAATCAGTTTTTAATCAAAGTTCATTAGCGGAGTTATTTGTATTTCGCGATGGCGGCGGGTCACGGTAGTAAGATTTATTTATTTATTTAATAGATTTGATTTAGTTTCAATATGGCCGGCTATCGTCGTAAATGCGCCTGTCAACTATACGTAATTTATACCGATTGCCGAGTGTTCATTATTGTGCTGTTTATGTTATAAACTCGTTGCACTGCACTGGATTGTGTACATACATAGAGTAAGTATAATACTGAGCGTATACGGACATAGAGTAGATTCAAACTTTTTGCTCTTTTTAATTTTGAATTAAGAACTCTTTTCTATAAGAAAACAGTCATAGTTCGTGTAACTTGCATTATTATACCTCAAGAACGGTCGCATCGATTTTTATGATTTTTTGTTGATTGGATTTTTCCCCGTCTGGAATAACCGAAATAACAATTAGGTACAATATTAAACATTAAAAAAAATATTTTAATTTATTAGGTTAAGACACTTGCTGCGACACACAGAGGTGCTTTGTATTCTATGTACCTACCTATATCGTAACAACATCAACTGAAGTTGAAAATTCTAAAAAGATTCGACTTTATAATTTAATTAACAGATATACTCTATAAACATCAGGACAGCCAAAATATTAAAAACTAAATCAATAAATTGCCCATAATACTATATAAAATCATTTCTAATCAATTAAGTAATTCTAAATAAACCAAAATGATTTATGAACTAGAATCTCCCCGCGGCAATCATCGAATCCTGAACATTCCATCTCGCTTGATAGGAACGTTAAGAATTATGACTTAATTTAGTCCAATTGGACTAACACGCCTCTTCTCTGCCTTACATGATACTTGTATTGCTTTAGATTTGGATATAAACTAGTTTTTACTTATTACCTACTTGTCTGAGTTACTCTCCATGTTCAGTAGTTACATATAATTATTTTTTACTTACTTCAAAAAAATGTATTTTCATATTTCCACATTTTCACATAGGGGTTTCACATAGTCTATTGGGCCTTCTAAAGAGAGAGCGTAAGCGTTTCCGTGCTTCGAAGAGCACGTCAGACAGCTTAGATATCTTAGCAGTCGATACGTCATAATCAAACTCCTACTCACGAGACCAGTCACACCTTCTACAACCCACACTGGAGCAGCGTGGTAGAGTATCCTCTAGTCCTTATCAGTCCCCTGCTGGACCCGAGTGTCTACCTCTCAGCAATACCCGAAACCCCTGCTCAGTATTGAGCCAATAGCTTAAACTAGCAATCCTAAAACACGCGCCAGCTGTTGCTTAACTCGCGCAATCACTTTAGATCGACACAAGCCACTGGGCTACGAGCGACAGATCAGTCCAAAACAACTCAAATAAGTGCGATACGTTTCCAGAACGCTCCCACGTAGGAACACAAGAGGTTACATACACCACATTAAACTAATGGTGCGCATTAAAATCATTTATGCTGGCAATTAATACTATGTTTTAAAACAATTTGGAGTGTGTCCTCGGGCGATCCGCGCCTGGAGCGAAGCAAATGGTCTTGAGCACGCCAACCACCTACCTAACGAATTATTGTCTATTTGTACAAATAATTATTGTCTATTTGTACGAATAATTATCGCGAAACGCGAACTATTTTGAGTGTAACGAACGTGTGCGCACGCTGTGATGTGGGAATTTAATTTCGTTCGCGTTCGATCTTTGTAATGATGAAATTAAGTTTAAAACTTTAAAAGTGTCAAACTTTTCAATTAAGTTTATATTTTAATAAAGCTAGAACACAGACATTTGTTTGTTATCGTGTGTAAATACAAAATTACTTGGTTTTACCTTCGATAATAACGAACTTTCATACAAACTTTCCCATCCCCTATTTCAACCAGCGTGTGTCCGCTGCTAATATTTAGTAGTTTCTATATTAAATTTCTTGATTTTATTCAAATTGGTTCAATGGTTTATTTGTAAAACCGTAACAAGCGTGACTGTAAACTGGATTATTTGAATTGACATGTTATTGTGGATCGATTAAAAAATCATTATATGTTACTCTAAAATTACTACTATATTACACTGTAAATCGCACTCGATGATGTTTAGCTGGTTTTGATTTCATATTAGAGCTTTATATTAGAGGGGTTCATATTAGAGATTGATATTAGTGGTCACAAATGCACAGACATATTTCCGACTATGCATTCAAAAGGCATAGGGTAATATAGCCTTAAAATTTGTCAAAATCCCATTACATCAGATATGGAAAAGATCGCTCTCAGCGATAAGGTCGCCTTTTGTTCACTATATATTTTTCTTCGTTTCCTTTTCTATTATTGTATGTTTTGGTGTACAATAAATAATATTGTAATTAATAACATTACATGTTTTTAATACGAACGAAAAAACAGTGAAAAATTAGAACGACAAGGCAACACGTTGATGTCTGTTGTACGAACCAAACACTATCAAAATTATTCAGCACGTAAACCATTGCTCGTTTTATACGAACAATTTATATGGTTAATTAGTTTAACGATGCTATGTATAACAACCATAAAGAGATAACGAGATAATAAGATATGAACGCGGCTCCGAAACCAGTTCGATGC
>DWJZ01004302.1:0-15549 GCA_018249125.1 Asbolis capucinus | reverse complement strand
CAAGTGCGGATTGGCAGACTTCACATATCTTTGAGTTTTGTAAACTCCCCGGTAGGCAGGTTTGCTCACTTTTCCTTCACCGTTATAGCGAGTGACATTTAAATGCTTAAAACGCACATAACTCCGAAAAGTCAGAATTGCGCGGCCTGGGATTCGAACCCAGAACCCAAGAGTTCGGCCGGATTCTAAACCACTAGACTATGACCGCTGCTACAGGCTAAATTTCTCTACAACTATAATAGTTTCTGCAAGTTATTATATGAATTATTGTATTATGTTGAATGTGCACGTTCTTTACGTGCGCTCTACCGCCGTGTCTGGGATCACGACTCACGACACGATAGATGTTGTTATTCAGGTAACTGGACTGTTAGCCAGGTTACTAGCTACTGTGTACTCTGAGAAAATACGTTTTCTTGTTTGGGATGTCTAAGGATTGAATAGTTTCAGGATGGCTAAGTGTGAGTGCGAAAGATAATGTTAAAATAAAGAAATAAATATCTTTGGACAACTCACACACACATCTGACCACAAATTAAGAGTTAGCTTGTACTATGGTGATCAAACAACTGATAAACATACATATATACTTTTAAATACATGCTTATGTAGGTGTTTTTTACACATAGAACAAACATTCTTAATCATCACAGAAAAGTTCGAACTGAGCGGGAATCCTAAGTAACACTTTCTATAACATTTTTTACAAGCATTTATTTAACTTGCTGTATATGTTTGTATATTAGTATGTTAGTATATTAGTTTGTTACGTGTCAAATCATGCAAGCTTAATTAGACCCACTTCCTCTAACACTACGGAGCTGAAATTTTGCCTAAAGTTTCTTTTCTGATGACAATAAATATTTATGACAAGCATGACCTGATACTACATTTAGGATTAGTTCCAGAGAAGAAAACTTGTCACATTAACAATACGGTTATGAAATATGTGTTTCTTCGTATTACGGCACTACTACTACTACTACTACTCTATAATAAGCTTGCGATTTAAATATTTTAACTAATATAAATGCGAGAGTTTGTAAGAATATGTGTTAGTGTGTTTGTTACTCCTTAACCCAAAAAGTACTGAACGGATTTAGATGAAACTTTGCAGTTATATAGCTTACACATTGGAATGTGTTATAAGTAAAAAAAAATTAAGAATTTGTTTAAATTTTTTGAATAATTACGAAAATTCGAAAAACTTATATCTCCTGTCTGTGTCAATCGATTTCGATAATTCTTTCGACATACAAAAGTTTGTATGGATGTATGTTTGTTACTCCTGCTCGCTTAAACTATTGAATGGATTTCAATGAAATTTGACACAGGAGTAGATTGCGGTATGAAATAACATATCAGCATACCACCCGAGCGAAGCCCCTGGCGGACCCTAGTATTTTAATAAATCTTATTTTATTATGCCACATTTTCAGTCCAACTCTGCGACGCTTAGAAGCCAGTGCTATAACATTATTCAAGACCAGTTATTATTTAGAATGATACAAGACGTGTGCGGTTAATACCGATGGTTAGAGACAGGACTCCACCGCAAACTGGCATCCCGGGATACGTAACACGTTATTTACATAAACGTTCGGAAACGTGTTGTGAATCTTGTAACCAACAAATTGCTTTAGGTCTATGCTTCTATTATTAAAATTCCTGCTTAGAAACACGTACAAGTCATAAAGTTATATGTACATAGATAGTCTGTGTAAGTAGATAGCGGTTTTACCGTTGCCGGCTGTAAGTTTGAAAAATCTTGGTATGTTAACCCTAATTAAAAAACGAAAAAACGTTTTTGATACTTACTTTTTTTTGGGACAGATTAAGTATAAGTATAAAAAAATTCTTAGATAATTTAAAGACACAAATCTTACTTATAAAAAGATAATTAAGTTTATTTTAGCAAATAATCTTGTTTTAGATTGGCTATAGATCGATGGAGTTCCTCTCACTCTCACGTTAATTTTAAATCCATAAAATATAGCTTATGTAATAAAACAACATATTTACCTTATAATGATTTAGCTGTACTTCGTCGTACGGCGCTGACCATCCAGCGAACCCAGAGGAACCCAAGCTGGCCAGAGGGTAATGATTAAACGCTGTCAGTACTTTCTTAGTATGCATTAAACTCTTACTGTAATACCCAACTGGACTGACCATGGCTGAGCTTACTATATGACGAGCGATTTTCGGCACTGGCACATCTCTCTTACATTTATAATTTCTATCAATTGTTCTTCTTAATTCAACATTTTCTATTCTATCATTAATTAAACTCTCAGTATCATCTACTAACTCTATTTCTTGTATACCTAAAAGTTCTTTACCAGATATCCGAACATCATCTCGCTTTACATACATTTTATTCTTAGTTATATTAAGATTTTTAGTCTTATATTTATGTATACCTTGCAAGAAATCAAAGAAAAATACATTTTGGACTAAAATAGCAGAATACTTTTTTGGATCCCATCCTAGTTTAACTAAACGTTTTATAAGACCTGATAATGTGTACGCTATCTTAGGTAATATTATTTCATCTACATCTAAGGGAGATATGTATTCAGATTCTCTTATATTTCTATATAAACAATCGTTATATGTTATTATATGATCCCTGCGTCTTTGCCATAGCGATCTGTGCGAGCTATGTTTAACAGGAACCTGAAATAATCTAACGAAGCCTAGTTGCTGGTAATAGAGTAAGATGTCTTCCATTTTCTGTGGAATTCTATCTATGTAAATATCTATAATGTCAACACCGAGTATTTTATTGGTTTCGATCCATTCAATTAAATTTTGTGATATATCTTTTTCGAAAATCATGTCTTTCACGCAGATTGTAAATTTTCTTTTGTAACTGTGCCGTTTAGGTTGTATTATAAATCCATTCGTAGGGTCATCGCATGGTTCAGTTACTATTGAGACTGCTGAAAGTCCATACAAAGGCTCAGTGAGTGGGCACGTGAGAAGAATGGGTGTTTCGACTTCCGATGATGTTGAATCCCACTCGTGCCACCAAATCGCTATTGTTTTAGCTGCGACTACTTCTACTGAGTCATCCTTGTTAGTCAGTGTACGTGTTTGGCAGAATAATGGCTCCTCGTTTGATATGTTTCGACCTGCAACAAATTGTTTTGTGCTATATAGTCTGTAATAATAAATAAATATCACAAGACAACTCACACACGGCCATTTGATTCTAAACCAAGCATTCGCTTTTGGTATAGTGACGAGACAAACTTAGACATAGGTATTTTATTACATGCGGATACAATACAAACATTTCCGTTTAACATTGAATAATTTGTCATGACAGAGAATAATATACACAAGTTAAAGCTAACCTAACGCTAAGCAGGCAAATTTTAGTAAGATCTAAGAAAATGCCATTCAAAGAATAACCAATATATCATTACTGTTGGGTTGGATTGGATTTAGTTATAATGTTTCACACTAGATGGCAGTGTATTATCTTAAAATCAGTTCACCGAGTACTGTACTTAAAATGATTGTTAAATATTAAATGTCTGAAACAATATCTGCTCGTAATTCTTGTACAAATATTTTCAAGAACTTTGTACTTATTTATCTGCACAGAGTTTTAGTCGTGACAATAAATTTTGATTTTAATCTCGAAACTTTTTACCGTAATCCACAAGAAAGGGAGAACATTACTTGCGCCTTTCATAATATAACTTGATATAAGGTATGATACGAAATATTTTGGACGAAAATAATTAAAAAACGGATCAAGTCAGTCAGACCACGTCTTTCAAGATTCATAATGATTTTAAAATACAAAATTCCCTTATTAAAATTGTTTTCGACGCTACTTCGAGCTGAAATTCTGGACAAAATAACTAAAGAAATCTTAACTCTATGTGCATAGTTTATTTACGAAATCGTTTAAATATCATCTAAAATCGGATCCGCAAACGAATCCGATACCGAATGATATATATAATCCGATACCTAATTCGATACCGAATCCGATAGCGAATCCGTACCGAATCCGATACCGAATCTGATACAGAGAACCGACACCAGCTTTATGTGCCCTCCGAAGCACAGAAATTTTTTAACACTCATCTGACCTGCTACTCCGGCCGTTGCTTAATTATGTCAATAATCTATGAGCGAGCCATCATGCATATATAATTTATATAAAGTCACTAGAGTTTTCAAAGTACATGTTGCCCCAATAAATCTTCGCAACAACGAATAGCAAAGAACTATTTTAAAATATTAACATTATTACTCTCGCCTAGTAATTATCTAAACATCAAAACATTCACGCCAAATGTGTTTGCACTTACACTAGGCCAGAGTTTCTCAACCAGTGGGGCGAGCCCCCCTTGGGGGCATGGCCGGTTTTTAGGGCAGAAGTATTTCATGATAAAAAAGTAAAATGGTTTCACATTTGTCAGTTCATAGATTTGAATTATTTTGTACTAATTAAGGTTTATAGAAGATTAATGACATACATATAATAAACATTGTACTCCAACCAAACACTCATGAATTACCTATATTTTATTAGGGAAGGCATGAAAATTTTCGAAAGTCGTTAGAGAGCTGCGACTTTCGAAATTAGGTAAACGTAATTAGGTAGATAAAAAAGTTGAGAAACCCGGCATTAGACTAATGTTTAAAATACATCACAGGAACATAGGTATATTTACGTCAAACAAGTTTACATCCAACGTAATTAGGTAGATAAAAAAGTTGAGAAACCCGGCATTAGACTAATGTTTAAAATACATCACGGGAACATAGGTATATTTACGTCAAACAAGTTTACATCCAACGTAATTAGGTAGGTAAAAAAGTTGAGAAACCCGGCATTAAACTAATGTTTAAAATACATCACAGGAACATAGGTATATTTACGTCAAACAAGTTTACATCCAACGTAATTAGGTAGGTAAAAAGGTTGAGAAACCCGGCATTAGACTGATGTTTAAAATACATCACGGGAACATAGGTATATTTACGTCAAACAAGTTTACATCCAACGTAATTAGTGCTATTTATTGCTTCACAATTTCATCGCGGCTTCATCCCTTTATGACCTACTAGTGTCATAAAGATACGTGCTCTCCGCGTGCTAGCATTCATGAAATTTGCCACTAGCGTACTCATGGGTCTACTAGAAGGTCAAGAGCATACTGTGCTACGCAGCTGCAATTGATGGAATAGTGTGAAAATTCGAGAGTTGGTAGGTTTAATGCCAACCTTCGACATGACTGACATGACATCTGCTGCTATCTTGGTGATATAAAACTTATAAATTTAATATGAAAAAAAATTCAGCACTGAAATTTGCACTGTGTGTACGGATAAAATACGTGCCATCCGATACACGGAAGTACTACTAATATTGCCACTACCGGTCATCTAACTTCCAGCTGTTGCGCCACTGGGTTGATAATTTAGAAACGAAGCCAGCCGCTGGGTATAAACACTCCGATACAATTTAATCCTACTTAACGATATCTTGTTGAGGGTAAAACTTTTTGTACAAGTGTAGCCAGTAAGTCACACAGAGGTTCATTAAAATATCCGATATACTAAACGGTGTACAAACTCTCAATAAAGTACTCTTAAATTTTATCAAAGGTGAGATGGAAGCGAGAGAAAAGTGACCAATAAAAGTGCTCCCAGACTAAAATATTCGTAACGCACTACACTTTTGTACAATCAGCGTAAGAAGCGCTAAGAGCGCTAAATGTACGAATGAACGAATATTAGAATTTGGAATTTCACGAGAAATAACATTAAGTATTATAAATAAATCCTATATTTTAGCAAACACATATTATTCTATCATTATGAAATATGCATTTCAGTAAGTCAAAATCAACGAGATGTTTGTATATTTCTTACTTCTTATAACATACAGATCGACAATAAATATTTTTTTTCTTTTTAATCATGTGTTGAGTGAATAATCCGATAAAAGCTACTAGCCGTTAATGGTTAATTGTCTTTTTCGGCTTTTAAACTTCTACTAATATTTCAAAAGTTTTATGTAGGTACATAAGTGACATTTGAATATTTTAACATTTGTTTCAATTGTACCTAATAAAATTTACTACGCTGATTGCATAGCCCATATGACTATATATGGGAAGGATCAATCGATGTAAAAACATCACTAGTTAGTGTGTATACTTCTGAAGAGACTTCCCAAATAAATTCACTTCCAGTATTAGATTTCATAAAACACGGTCCCTAAGAGCCCCACATATTTAAATATGTACTAAATTCACAAATACGGCAGAAAGTATAAAAAAGTAAGCGAAATGTAGCACTTAAAGCACTAAAATAGCAAACTCAGTGTTTAAGGAAAGTGGCGGCTACGACAGTTCGAAATAAGACTACACTTCTGTGCACTGCGTCGGAACGTATGCGTCGTGTAAATCCCTCTCCCCAAAATTCCTTTCCAGTATTGTATTTCATAAAACAGCCCCAAAAACCCATTATCCACTAAACTCTAAAATCACATATACGGCCAAATCTCTAAAAAAAAAGCTCAATGTAGCACTTAAAGCGCTGAAATAACAGCACTGGTGTCTAAGGAAAGTGGTCGATGCGACACTTGAAGATAAGGCCACACTCATTTGTCACCGCGTCGGAGCGTATGCGTCGTGTAAATTCCTCTCCTCGAGATAAACGCCTCTCCAGTATTGTAGTGACGGGCTGGATTAAAACAGCACGCTTCCAATCTTTTTCCTTTTTAGCGAATGGACGTTTCATTTACACTCGCTGTGTTCGAATTTATTGAATTGAATGAGTCATACTTTTCTCGCACGTTATGTAGGTGGCGGACCCATTGATGAATGTGTCGCTCATATTGAGAAGTCCTGGAGTACTCCACGACGTTGAACCAATGCGGATTGGTGGAGGAGTTAGTGGCTAACTCAACTGTCGGTTTTATGTAGGTGCCTCTGATGTGCCTTAACGATTGATATCTAACGATAGCAATCGGGATCGGTAGCTTTATGAGTCCGCTCAAAAAATTGTGGTCACTAGCGGTCACCTATCCTCCTACCGACCGTGCCCGTGCTTAACAAACACGCCGCCGGGGTACGAACGCTTCAAAAACAAATAGTGTGTGAATTTTATTTGTATATAATTTGACAGATCCTATTTAAAATCTAGTTAATAATTATAATGTGATAGTAATAACAAATATTAGGACGAAAAATATATAACCGATTGTGCATTCATATCCGTAGCAGTCATAGCGTAACAGGTCCTGAGATCAACCCTGGAGGACTTCTAATTTTCAAAGCTACGTTTAAGTTAATTAACACTTGCTTCAGTAAAGGATAATATTGTAAAGAAATCTGCACTCCTAATTCCTTATAAAGTTCTCGAAGAGCGTTAAGTTGACTCAGCCGCAAATGGCCAGCGTGGAGGTCCTTGGCCTGTACCCTGTTTGTGAGAGGAGACCCGAGTCCAGCAGTGGGACTGGTATGGGTTAAAACTATGGTCATGATCACCATAAAGTCAAAATCAACATTAATATTCATGTTGTAACGTTCTTCTCTGTGTTGCAACATAGACAAAATAAATATATAATATAGCCGAAAACAAACGTTTATCTGTTACAAATAATTTGCTTCAAAGCAGTAAAATATTCTCCAGGCTAATTATACTACTTACAAGGAAACCATGCTTAAGATAAAACATGGTTTATTAAAAAATTAAAAACATAAGATTACATTACATATATATCCCTAATTTCAGAAAATAAAAAAAATCACAGCTATATTGACAACGGTTGAGGAGTTCCCTTGTCTGGAGCCAATCCTGAACGTAGTATCAGGTCATGCTTATCATAAAAATGCATTGTCATCGGAACTGAAGTAGTACGCAAAAATTCAGTTCCCTTTATAAATTAAACATACTAACATACTAAAATACAAATATAGACTGCAAGTCAAATAAAAGCTTGTAAAAAGTGAAAATTTATTATGTTCGTTCGTTCACGTGTAAAAATAATACAAACATATAATATAAATAATTGTTCTAGGGTTTTTGAAATTTCAATATATTTGACATATGGGTGAAATAAGGCATTAAAACTAGTCCAGGAAAGGAAAAACCGTTTATTCTATAATTATACATTGCATTTTTTCATGTTCTGAATCCTAAGTTTTCCTAGATGTGTGCTATTTGAATGCGTGTTGTGGGAGAAATATTTTGTTGTTAGTTATTTCACGTCAGGTACAAAATCATATTATTACGGAAATTCTATATCGAAAACGGTTTTATAAGGCTTCCGTGTTAATGTGAAAAGATTTGGTATTGTAAGATAATGTTCAATTGTTTGTTTTAACTTGAGATATACATATATCCATCCATTTCTTCGTTGTACACAATCGTCCGTAAAAACGAAGCGTTACGCCTCGTCCTTGATCATTCGTATCGCGAAGAAGTGGAATAAGTTGCCCGCGTCGATATTCCCGTTTTACTATAACGTAAATGTCTTTATTCCAAGAGTGAATAGGTTATTAAGTTAGTGGCTTTACAATCAAAGATTGGCGCCACTAACTATCAGGTGGTTTCGTAGTCAAATGCTAAGTTATTGAATAAAAAAAACAGTTTCGAATATGACAACAATACAGTTTTTTCGTTTCTATCAAATTCGACATCTAGAGGTCGCTTTACACCTTGTAACTTTAGAAGATTTTATTCAACTTGCAGTATGTTTGTACTATTTTATAGACGATTAACTTTCAAAAATCAAATCGTTAATAGTAAATTCGTTATCTACTAATTACTATAAGGGACCGGAAACAAAGTCATTCACTAAATCTAGTTTTTTTATTATCTTATTTGAAGACTACAGAGTATCATAGTTGGCTTGAAGGTGAATAAAACCAGTGTAGCCTTGGGATGGATACTTGCACTCGTAAGATAAGCGGGCTCTCTACAGCTCTGCTAAGAATTTTTAGTGAAAAGTGAATCTTTTTTGAAGACGATACGAATTTGTATAAAACTTGTCAAGTGTGAAAGTAATTTGCATTCTATATGGCATACTTGTTGCTGCCTGCGGCTTTGCGTGGTATGTTGATAAAAAGTTGCCGATGTGTTATCCCTGAATATAATGCCAAATTTTATCCGTCCATTCGTTTTTGCTATTTTAAACATCCATATCATTCCAAGAGAATCTACATTTGGGATAAAATCTATCCCACATTTCCTGGATGTAATCTATCTGTGCCAAGTTTCATTTTAATCCATTCAACGGTTCACGCGTGAATGACAAACAAACATCCAAATATCTAAACATCTTCGCAAACTTTTGGGTATATAATATTTAATATTAGTAGGATTAACACAGATTATGTCATTTTGTACTATCTTGTTAACAAAGTACGGCCTTCATAGTTTACAAAGGATCGACGAAACCCACAGGGGTATGGATTCGAGAATTTCCCGATCATATGGCATCTTCCTACCGATACATCTATACAAATAATAAGACTGTAACAGAGTCAATTCTGTATATTAAATATTTTTTGAAAATTTTGATGCAAAGAGACTTTTTTATCGATATAGAGACGAAAACATTTTTTTTTATTTTTTGTTTGTTCGTCTGTCTGTTCGAGCTTCACGCAATAACCAGTGGACAGATTTAGATAAAACTTGGCATAGTCGTAGCTAAAAACCTGAGAATGGTTATAGGATATGCTTTATCCCAAAAAATGCTTACTTCCCACAGGATAACAGATTAAAATTAGTATGGCAACTCCAAAACCAATGAACCAATTTAGATGAAATTTAGCATGTTTGTAGCTTATGTAAGGACAATGGTTATAGAATACTTTTTATTCCAGAAAACTGCTTTGTTCCCGTGGGATAATAGGTTAAAGTTAATATGGCAACTCGGAAACCACAGGGCAACTCTTCTTTCGAAGCGAATTTCTAACCTATAAACGCTTGAATATTACATTATAATCTATAACCTGGGGATATTTTAGTGAAAAGCCGTCTTGAGAATGTTTAGAATACAAAACCAATCCCATGCTAGTCTACTAGGTTGTTGTAAAAGGCGTACAGAAGTCAGCTGACCAATGCTACCAATTGTCCACGCTACTATTGTTAATAAGCCTTTGTGGAAGGATTTTTTTTGTGAAGCCCTAGCTGGCTACATCCCTCTTGCCTGATTCAGACACAAAACAATTCGTCGTGTACCGGCTGGGGGTTTGAGAGACAGTTCGTCTTTTCTCCTCGTCTCGCTTAGTCTTATTATTCGCATTTTTTTTCAATCACCTGCCCTGAAACGTATTTTGTTGATAGGTTCAGTTGATGTCGTTATTGATTCCATGTGCTAGTAATATACCACTTCCCTTGTTTCTTTCGGTTCCTCGCGCGTGCTTGTGTCTGTTACTTCGTCCTGGCAGCAACGCGTTAGTAACATGCCAGCCTGGTGTTATAAATGACCATGAGCGCCGGTGATCAGTTATTGTCAGGTGACGTCTGTTCATTTGCTTGCTTATCACATAAAAAATATCCGTCATCTGGGTGTATTCTAGTATGGAGTGACAGATAAAGCTGTATACATTTTTTGATTGTTCTATACAACCTCTATTGAGAGACTGTGAAATGCAAATTGAACTCTAGCCAATATATCATACGTTTGAAGTTTATGTAACTGAAAATATACAATAGGAGCACCCGACGCAGGTGTACCGATGCGCGTCGATGCGCAATGATGCGCAGTGATGCGTTCAATCGAATGCAGTTACCATTGGATCCATTTATTAAATTGTAAAAGATTCAGCTAGCCGATTAGAGATTTTAGTTTTTGGAGATTGTTTTTATACGTTCGTAGTCAAACCGAATCTATATTTATAATAAAACTATCAATTCTATATATTAAGTATTATTTTTTTTTGATGCAGGGAGGCTTGGATAATCGATATAGAGACCAAAATACATTTTTTTGGATTTATTGCCTCTCTGTCTTCGAGCTTCACGCAAAAACCATAAGACAGATTTAAATGAAACTTAGCATGGTCGTAGTTTAAAACCCGAGAATGATTACAGGATAAGTTTTATCTCAGGAAATGGCCTAGTTCCCACAGGATAACAGGTTACAATTAGTAAGGCAATTCCGAAAGTAATGAACCAAATTTAAATGAAATTTCGTATGTTTATGGCTTATGTAAGGACAATGGTTATATGATACTGCTCTTTGCAGAATGCTGATTATTTTCCCATGGGATAATAAGTTTAAAATAGTATGTATATAGTAAAATAGTAATCCTGGCTCCTGCTGGCCTCAACCCATTGATAACCCAGTACTGAGCACTGGTCTTTCCTTATCCGTCACCATGGTGGAGTATGTTCTAGGCCTCCTCAGTATTAGAGGCCTCAGTAGTGGGCAATAAATTGGTTGAAGCCAAAGTTATAAAGTAAGACTTACGTGTTAAGGTCAATGAGTTCCCGGTCAATCTCGGCCATGTTGCACCAGGCCACGGAGCCGAGACAGCCGGCGATCATGAGGGTCAGCAGGAAGCACTTCCAATTCCCTTCTCTCCGCAGCACCCCGCCCAGGCTCTGTTGCCTTGGTCGCTGTGACAAATATCAAATAACTTGATTAATTTATTTATATTGAATATTTGAGATAATTTAATTAGCATAATAACTAGACCTGTGCCGATTAGTCGGTAAAACTAATGTAAATTGGGGGAGGCCTATGTTCAACAGCAGACGTTAACTGATGGATGGTTGACCGTAGTCGGCAGGCCGACTAGTCGGCCAGTCGACCAAAGTTATAGTCGGCACATAACGTATTCGTAAATAGCTAAATTTACTAGTACTTTCACATAATATTGACATTGACCAGTTGCCAGAAAAAAGTAGTTATTGTGACATGACTGTAACAGTTAGATATATGGTGTCGCGGAATTATTTATAGATATAGATGTCCTCTATAAAACTACATCACTTTGCTCTACTGTCAATTCCGCAGCGAACGCGATATACGTGTTTTTTTTAACATTTTAGTATAACCCATCGTTTATTGTTTAGCAGTCACAATGTACGATTCTAATGGTAATGAATTTGTTCAATTCGGCTCCTGTAGTTTCGGAGCTTATTCGACACAAACAAACAAATCTTTAATTTATAATATTAGTATAGAAATACTTCCTGACCCGGCAAACATTGACTTTCCATTGATTAAATTACTAAAATGACTTTTTAAAAATAGGAATTGGTGAAATAAACGTAAAAATTTGAGGTCGTATGTATTTTTAATGCCACATTATAAAAAAAATCCAATTAAAAAAAAAAAGTTAGGGGTGTACATTACTTATCACTTCGGGGTGCGAAAAATATGTAGATAGTAGCCGATTCTCAGACCTACTGAATATGCATATAACATTTCATAAAAATCGGTCAAGCCAATACGGTAACTAACATTTTGACACGAGAATTTTATATATAAGATATTATTGAAAACACTCCAAATTTCATAACATCTGCTAATTACTGAACTTCTGCAGCGATACCGATTTATCACAGTTAATCCAATTCCATTTCGCTTCAGGTAATTCAGATAATACTGACATTTATAAATAGTAGTCTCGTACGCCCTGTTTGTAAAATAGTCATTTTAAATGGATTGAGTTAATACTACCTTCGATCAATAATACATTATATGTTCGATAAGTGAAAAAAATATGACGCCACACATACCAGCTCACTTGAAAAGTGCGCTGATATTTTGTTTAGTTCGTTTCAAACAGCCGACACGTAAACACGTTCCATGCCACAGTGTGTTTATAATTATTTATACCAACTATCGCTGTTATTAGGTTAAACGTAGAATGTTTTTTTTTACTTTTTATTAGTTGGTATTTCAATGAAGATTCATAAGTGTATATTCATGCGGATAGTACTTTGTGTGAAATTTTCGGAGGCGACATCTAGTATATTATTGATCGACGCATTCTACTCATGCTTCAAGGGGGCCCTAGGTCCCTCTTGTTTATAAGGTAGATTTTAACGGGAGTAGGTCATCAGGTGACATCGAAATGACGAATATGGGGGCGCTTAGCCACAGACTAACGCAAAAGTCACAGACACATAATACACATCAATATTTTTTCTTTTTATAAATTAGTGCTTGACCACTATCCCACCTGATGGTAAGCGGCGATGTGATCTTAGATGGTGAAGCGCACTCATTAATAGCCTATTTTGACTTGAAGACACATCTTAATCGAATGAAAACACTGACGCTGACAACTTATTCCGAGTCCTTCGATGATGATGGACGATAAGAATACGCAAAACGTGACGTCAGTACTGACGGAATGTCTACGAGGAAGGGATACATACTGGCCATGTGTCATGAATAGTACGAGTAAGTGTATGATACCGAGAGGCTGGCAACTCGGTGCTTGTGGTCGAGACTATGGAGATTGGTTTCAACCAATTTAGGGTCACAAATTAGCCTCTTAGCACGCCTCTCCATTGAATTCAATGCTAATATTTATTTCGGGTTGGGTTTAAGAACTATTTATTGTACTAATTTGAAAGTGTAGTTTAATAACTATAAATTATTTTGATTTTAAGTTGAGCTTATGAATTACATACTGTACAAATTTTATGTTGAGTTTAATTACTATAAAATAAAATGTTTTTATTTTATGTTCAACCTATTAACTTAACATTGCAGTAATATGTAATTACATTAAGAATTATACGTTGTACTCATTTTAGGTTTCGCTAAACAACTATGAATTATACCTACTTAAGTTAAGTTTAAATAAATAACTTTGGATCATTCACACGGCCATCCGACCCCAAACTAAGCGTTAGCTTGTACTATGGTGATCAGAAAACTGATAGACATACATATATATTTTAAACATATCCTTATGTAGATATTTTTACACATCAAACATTCCTGCTCATCACAGAAAAGTTTGATCTGAATAGAAATCGAACTCATGAACTTCGGTGTACCAGTCAGGTTCACTAACCACTAGACCAACCGGCCTGTCAAAAACTTAGTTAAATTTACTTACTGAATTAGCTAAATAATTTGTTGCACTAATTGAATTGAATACTCGCTCAAGAACTACAAATTGGAATAACGTCAATTATATTATTGTAGCAACTTAGCTACGCGATATTACTAGAGAAACATCGCAGAGTAACGGTACTGTTATTTTCCGATGAATTTTCTACTAGGTAATCTTTTGGGGTTTTCTGTTACTGACCGTAGAACAAATCTGCCTCGTGAATATCTGTCCCGCCGTGAATCAAACCCGGGACCCGCAGACAGCAAATGTGACTGGCTGGCAGGCTTCAGCCCATTGATTGTTCACTACTGAGCAAGACCCTCTTCTCCTACTGAGGAGGCCTAGAGCAAACTTTGCGCCAAAGCGGGTTGTTGGAGGAGTGGACAACCCAAGTGTCGGGAGTTTTTATGCCGCTCGAAGTCCTGCAAATGACTCAACGATTCCTGTCTAACGATAAAAACCAGGATGGGCTTTACATGCTCTCCAAAGCACGGAAGAGCGAATGAAAATATTTCCACTAGCGATCACCGATACTACTTACTATCGCAACAAGCCACTGGGATATAAAATCTGTAATATACCACTTAATTAAATTATACAATTTTCCAGCAAAACAAAATAAAAGGGCGCTGCTTTCAATTTCCTGATTTACGAACAAAATAAATACACCATCTGTTGCCAGTTGGTTTGTGGTGGCCTGAATACTTAATCAAAAATATTTTAATTTTGATGGGAAGCTTGAATTATATGCTTTAATTGTTGACCATGATAATACATTACAATATATGTATATTAATATAATTATTTGTTGAGAATGTATTCCGTCGAAAAGTTACATTCAGAGATTTTTTTACAGCAGACGCAAATTTTATTTTTTTAATGTATAGCGCGTTACTATAACTTTGAGTTCAAATTCATAAATACCACTAAAAATTTCCACTACAATACTTGGTTGGGAATTTCAACGAATATTTACATATTTTGGCATCGAAAAACGAATTCTGGGCAATACCCACCAATCATTAAATGCCTGCACCAAACAGGAATCCACCAACCTTATTCCCGTTGCGTGGCGTCTCCTTACACGGCGGCGCCGAGATGTCAATATCATTTTCGAGTGTCAGCCACCACTTGTCTCCAACTCCACTAGCACAACCGTATCCGACAATTATGAGATGTCGAAGAAATAGAACGGCCGTAACGCTCGAACTCGAACTCGAACACGAACTCGGCTCGAACACGAATTTGCGAGCACCTGTAATGGCAGATCAAGTAAACTATAACTACTCTCGACTCCCACCACACCACTAGCACTTCGACGACTGGCGGGTCGGCCGGCGGCGCTCGCTCACGAATAACGGAGAGGAGGGTAGATCCAAAATAATGCATAACATTTATTGACGGTAGGTGTATTACCAGAACGAAAACATTGTACTGAGATATTACCGAACTATACTGTTTATTTTTTTTTATTTAA
>DWJZ01004301.1:0-15549 GCA_018249125.1 Asbolis capucinus | reverse complement strand
AAACTAAGCGTTAGCTTGTGTTATGGTGATCAGAAAACTGATAAACATACATATATACTTTTAAATACATACTTAAATAGATATTTCTATTACACATCCAGACACCCAGAACAAACATTCCTGCTCATCACAGAAAAGTTCGACCTGGGTGGGAATCGAACCCACGACCTCCGATGTAGTAGGCAGGTTCACTAAGTACTAGACCAACCGGCCTGTTAAAGACGGCCTGTTTGATAACCATCTTATTATACTCAAAGTACCTAAGATTTCATTGCATCCCATAATTGTTCCACTACGGAGTTTGGGTCTCCTCTCACAATATGAGAGGTAATGGCCACCACACTGGCCAAGGGCGCATTAGTACACTTCACACCTTCGATGACTAAATGGGGATCTTTTAGGACTGCAGGTTTCCTCACGATAGAAAGCTAGAAGTGTGCGCCGTAAGGCTTTAGCCGTTCAAACCGACATTGAAAACAATATTATTAATATTAATTTATTCAGTTAGAGTAAGTGTTAAAGTTAACGTAGCTTATAGAGTAACATATTATAAATAAATTAAATTACAGTGTTCAGTGCGTTGCTCTCAACGTTCAAAAGACAACAAAAGTATATTAATTACACTCATAGCTCTCACTATCGACACATTTTTTCTTTTCGCGATGAAAAACTTCATCAGAGTCACACTTTTTAGTCCTGCGTCTAAATACCAATTTAGAGTTTTTAGTACACACATAATATCTCCTACAATCTGCTGCATCTGGAAACTTGCCCTCTTTCTCACAAATATAATTTGCGTCTGCCTTAGTTTGTTTCTTCTGTATAGACTTACGTTCAACAGTACTCTGATCGCTTCCTTTGTTAGAATTGCTATTAATAGATATTGAAGTAATTAGAGACTGATATTTTATATCCTCTACGCATCTAACACTCGTTTTATTCAAATGGAAACCTTTGTGACACTGGAACTGAAATCTTAGATAACCATTCTTTCTATTTACACAAATATAATAAATGTTACTTCTTAACAAATCACTGAATCTTCCGTTTTGTGTACAACGAAATTGATTATTTCTCATGCAATGAGATAAATTTTTCGTACATTGTTTTTTTATTTCACTAAAAACAGTATTAATTGGGCAATCGCCAAGTATCGGTTGGCTTATACCAATACAAATGTAATATTTCCTGCAATTGTTTTTGTCTGCGAATCTACCTCGTGAACCGAAATTGCATGTAAATGTAGCTATATTCGTAGACCTTTTAAAAGGTTTTAATCTAACATTCGTATTATGTATTGTCATTATTTTTACTAAATTTGGTGTAGCAAAAACTCTATTAGAAAAAACTTTAGGAGTCATTAATAGGTTTTCGTCTTTTTTTATCGTACCTTTAGTTTCTACGTCAGAAAAATTATGCTTTGATTGTGTTGTATTTAATTGTATTTTTGGGGATTTCTCCGTGGTGTTTTCGTGCGACTTATTACATGATAATGTAGTGGTTTCTGTTTTTGCGTGTGATTCCTGTTCAAGTACTGTTGGTTGCATAAGAGTGGATAATAGATTTATAGTTGTTGAATCATAATTAGACAATGTTACGATATTAACTGATGAGTTGGGTGCAGCTTTGTAAATGCTTCCATGTGTTTTATTTATATCTAAATCCTCTTTTTGTAACGGTACTTTAGATTTTTCTAAATCTTTGAATACTTTTGGCTGATATGGTTCCGTTGTAACTGATTCTAAATTCCCAATAGAAATCCTTGGTGTGTTAGTATGAAGGGTATTATTAACTGTTAATGTTTTTGAATTGGGTTCTTCTCTAATTTCAGTGAACATCGATTTTGGTTCACTTGTTCTGCCAGATGTAGAATCTGTTTTGATTGAATTTAGAATATGTATGAGTGGACTATATATTTTAACTTTGTTGTTATATATCGATATGTTAGATGAAGTCTCATTTGAAGAGAAATAATTTTCATACAGCTTTTCGTGTGAAGTGCCATTTTCTGCATTTATAGCGTTCGCTATTGTCAAATTTTGTCCTGATTCATTATTCATGACCGCGTCAGTTAATTTGGGTGCTGCTTCGTCAATATGTGTTGCATTCCAGTATTGAGTTTTTTCGCCAACAGAAACGTCTTTAAAAGTATTATTTGTCATATTACTTGTAATTTTTTGTGCATTTTCTTTTGAATATTTATTTGTAACTAAGTCTGTTTTCATGACATTATATCCCTCCCTTCGAGACTTTTCTGTGCTATTAATATTTTTATCTTGTAAGTTAAATACCTCTTGAGTCTGAATCGTAATATTCTTTTCATAAATATTTAAAGGTACGTCATCCGGTTTTAAAGTTTCATTTTTGGATATGTCAAGAGTGATGTTATTTAAGTTATCTTGTACATATGATGAATCTATGGTGACTCTGGTTAAATCCAAAGTAGAATTTTTCGGTATAATTGGATTTTCAGTAATTAAAGTATTTTGTTCTCCTTTCGACAAAGTTATTGTAATTAAATTTAAATCAGTACGTCCATTGGCTGTATTTAATTGTGATGTTCCAAATTCTGATATTCCATTTAAAAAATCCTTTGGCGTAAGTTGAACTTTCATCGTTGTATTTTCAATTTTCATATATGAGCCCTCATTATAAATCGGAGTTGTCATTCTTGAGTCTGAGTTATTGGAATATTTTGTATTTTCGATTTGTTTGTCGTATTCCACTTTCTGTGTTTTAGTTACGACAGGCAAAAAGGTGGAATTTTCATCAAAAAACGTAGTTGTTGTTTCGTTTGTAACCGATACTTTAGTATCTAAAGAACCATACTGTGGTTGTTCCGAATTAAGTTGCACTATTGAGGATCTCTCTGTAGCGTTATCGTGCAAATTATTGTATGATGTCGTTGTGCTTTTTAGAACTTCTTTTCTGTGCGGTGCCTGTTCAAGAATATTGGAATGCATGTAAGTGGATAGTAGGTTCATAGTTGTTAAACCATAATTAGATGACGGAGTCGCAATATTAACTGATGAGTCGGGTATATTCGGGTCTGATACATTTAACTGCTGTATTGTTCTTGGATATTTTATAATATTGTCCGGTGTGTTTTTAGTAATATCACCTGGTAATGTCCCTTCTAAAGTAAGTTGTTTGTATGAGGCTGATATATTCAATCGTTTATCGTCGATTTTTTGGTCTGATAAATTTAACTTCTGTATTGGTGTTCGATTTTGTGTACCATCGCCTGGTGTGTTTATAGTATCACTGCCTGATATAGTTACTTCTGAATTAAGTTGTTTATCCGAGGGAGGTGTATCCAATAGTTTATCTTGGATTATTTGGTCCGCTACATTTAACGCTTGTGTTGTTGTTGGATATTGTGTAAAATTACCCGGTTTATTTAAAGTAACATCGCCTGGTATAGTTACTTCTGAAAACAGTTCCTCATATGAGGGTGCTATATTCAATGGTTTATCTTGTATTATTTGGTTCGATGCATTTAACTCTTGTATTGTTTTTGGATATTGTGCAATATCGACTGATCTATTTACCGTAACATCCACTGGAATGGTTACTTCTGATATAAGTAGATCAAATGGAGGTGATATATTGAACTGTTTCTCTTGTATTATTCGGTCCGATACATTTAACTCCTGTATTGTCGTTGGATATTGTGTAACATCGCGCGGTGTATTTAAAGTAACATCGCCTGGTACCGTTACTTCTGATGTAAGTTTGTCATATGAGGGTGATGTATTCAATTGCTTATCTTGCATTATTTGGTATGACACATTTAACTCCTGTACTGTTGTTAGATATTGTGTAATACCAACCGGTACAGAAACTTCCAAAGTAAGGTGATCATATGAGGATGATGTATTCATTATTTTTATTGTATCTTGTGTCATTTCTCCGGGTGTGGTTTTAGTAATATCACCTGATAATGTTGCTTCCAATGTAAATTGTTCATTTAAGGGCGTTGAGTTTGCGAGCATATTATTTTTTTTAGGTTCTATCTGTTTATCTGATATATTTAACGTCTGTAGTGTTTTCCGATATTCAGTGAGCCCTGGCGTGGTTTTTCGATTATCACCCGGTACAGTTACTTCCAGAGTAAATGGTTCATGAGAGGTTGATGTAATTAATTGTTTATCATCTATGTTTTGAGTCGATACATTTAATTCTGGAACTGGAGGTGGATATTGTGATTCGTTAATTGAGAGAGTGTGATCCAAATGTAAATAATCTGTTATTATTGTAGACGTTTCGCCTAGATGGAAATCAGCAGGGTGAATAGTATCATCATTTGCAGTAGAAAATGTAGATATGGGTTCAGTTATTATTTCAGGGCTCATTTCATTAACAATCGGTATAGTGGTATAGCTTTCAGACATGAATTCGTCATCATATGACGTCATATTAGTTATGTTTGTAATAGATTTTGGTCTAGCATTATCAAAAACTTGATTTTGTAATGTTGTTGGATTATACTCAGTCGAAGCAAAAACTCCTTTGGTCATAAAAATTTTGTTAACATCAAAACCGATGCCAGGTAGTGTAGTAGCTTCCACAGATTCTTTTATTTCTGTGACATATTTTGAAGTTGTAGCTATTGACTCTAACGTGGATGTAAAACTTTCTTTTGTATCTGATACATTTAACTCAAAAGGAGATATAGTGTTAAATAATTTCATTCGGGTTATTTGTCCTATTGCATTGGCTTTGGTAGTTAATTCATTTTTACTCTCAATCCTTTGACTATTTAAGTCTTCCGTTTCATGTAAGGGGTTAAATTTAGATGCGTCCACTTTTTCTTCTAATAATTCTTTATTTTGGTTTGTGGTAACAGATGCAAGAAAACTATCTGTTGTATATTCTAACATATCATTATATACTTTTCGGCCGTCTTGATCTAACAACGGTGGAGTTACTAAGTTGTCATTCCTAGAGGACGGATTTTCCAAATGTTTTTCTTGAATGTTTGTATAGTTAGAATATAATGTACTTTGAGTTGTCGTAATATTTCCCAGGAGAGACGTTGTAACTATATTACTATTTATCTTTTGATTTTCGATCTTTTGACCTTTTTGATCCAGGAAAGACAAGGCGTCTTTTGTAGTTGTTTCTATGGTTGTATTCGGTATAGTATACCTGACACTATTTAAAGAAGCGTTATTAATTGACACTGGTCTATTAGAACTATTTGTTGTGTTTTTATTGTCGCTTATAGTATCCGCTTCAAAAGATCTCATTGTAGTAGTCTGTAATGGCCGGAAAATAGGATTGTTTTGCAATATTTTATTATCTGCTGATAGTGTTACTCTGTTGAAAGAGTTATTATGATTTTGGCCGATATTTTCAGGAGTTTTCGGTGATAAAAAATCCATCAAATAGCTCTGCGTTGTGCTTTCCGTAATATTCAAATCACCGTTATTTATTGACAGATTACGATTACTTAATAACTTTGGAATGACTGAATCTCCATTCTTATATGTCTGTGTATCTGGCACATAATTTGTATTCGTTGTGACGTCAATATGATTTTCTTTGAATAATCCAATGACGCTTGTAGCATTAGTACTACTAATCGTATTTGTGATTTCGATCGAAGATGTCGTGGTTACTCCTGAATCTGTTGTAAGCTCTTTTGTCTCATGTCTTGAATTTACAGTCGACTGTGTGGAGGTTGTGAATTGATATACGCATTCTAGATGATTATCTTCGCCACACACTGTTAATGGTGGACATTGAATTGAAAAATCATTGACGGTTTTTGAAATTCCTCCTCCTAAATCTACACAAATCATAAAATGTGTAGAATTAACACAGTGAAAGGATTTTCCATGGCAATCAATGTTCGTTGCTGTAGCTGACCATATATACAGGTTCAACTGAAAAACAAGTATAAAAGCCTCATTTAATATTCTTAAATCTGTTCATTACTTTAAACATATCAAGTGACTTTTAATTTTTACTTATATTAACTTTATAAGTTCAAATGTAAGGTCAGCTCTTTGTTCGATGTTAAAGTTACTTCTAAACTCTTAAAGTACTGGAATTAGTTGTCTGCGTTAATTTATCGGTGAATTGTATGTGTTTTTCAGTCAAGGTAGCATTCATTAAGTTTAATTTACTATTTATATTAAACTATAATTAGGCCACTGTATTAAACTATTGTTCACTGACGGAGAGACGACTAATCCATTAGTGTGTGTTTGAATTGATTTTTTTCTAAAATTTAGGGGATTTAGAAGAAGCGAAAAGTAATTTAGAAATATAAGATAGACTTTTTAGAATAAAGAAAAAGTTTACTAGGTTAATAACTCACCATAAGAATTGCAAATATTCTGCGTAATTTATATTTCCTCGAATCCATAACAACATTTCAAATTGACTGCCTGTTTAAAAACAACTGAGCTAGGTCATACGTCAATTCTCTTATACAATACTATCAAGAATAGCGCCCTCCTTAGATTTGAGATAATTTTGTTCAGGCGTGTGTTTATTAGCATACAAGTCATTTACATTACGCATCTCTTCATGATTACAAAGACATTATACAAATAAAGTTGACATAGTATTTCCTGCGAACTGTTTTAGTGACACGTTTAATGTTTAATGATTACAAATTGTTTACAACACAACGCAAATCTTTGGCAAAGCAATTGGTAGGACGGTTCAAATTAGGTTATGCTTACTACTTTGTCAAATACTAACTTGCTTACTGGCTACACCCAGCGTTGTTACGCATCAATTTATCAACAGTATCTCCGATCGACATAATTTTGGTACCTAAACCTTTTCCAGAGAATTCTGAACAAAGTTGCCATAGACAGAGCTCTATCTCCTACCATTTCAGAATCCATAAAAGATAAACAAAGTCACAAACAATAATTGATTTATATTTATATATATTATATAAGATAGATTCCAAATGACAATATAATCATCCAAACAGAATGTTATTTTAGGAATTACTTATTATAATAACAAATTCTTGTATGACAGTGTTTTTCGAAGTACAGGTCATGACCCCCCAAAGTCGTTGCCTCAAAGGGATCGTCAAGCTTTATCGAATGGTTGCTATGACTTTATACTCGCGTAGTTGTCAAAAAAGATTAAATGCGATTACAACAATAATTACTAATTAGAAGCAGTAGAGTATAGCCGTAAAACAATTATGTTCAGAAAAATGATCTCAGTATGACAAAGATTGGAAAACACTGATGACAACATGCGAGATAACAACAAGGCCTTTAAAAATATTTATCGTACCTACAGTAAGGACTTTGCTTCAATCAAAAGCGGAATAGTATTACTGCAGATTGACACAGTTTGTGGGTACTTACACAATGAGCAAACAGGTACAATTCTAAAGTTCTCTTCCATGAGATCATGATTATGAGTCATAAGATTTGATCTATTTCGTTCGCATTTTGTCGTATTGTTCGAGCAGTTAACCATTGAAATGAAATATGAAAATGAAATAAGAAAATGAAATGTAATATGAAAATGAAATGTAATATGAAAATGAAATAAAATATGAAAATGAAATGAAATATGCAAAATGAAATGAAATATGAAAATGAAATGAAATATGAAAATAAAGTGAAATATGAAAATGAAATGAAATATGAAAAAAAAATTGAATATGAAACTGAAATGAAATATGAAAATGAAATGAAAACTATTTATTTCGTTAGGAACCAACAGCTCACTTAACAAAAATCAAAAGTTAAGAACAGAAAAATTTATAAAAAAGAAATTAAAAGAAAATTTTAAAGACCGTTGAAGTTTTAGATAATACCAGCTTCCGCCTCAGGCTATGACTGCTTCGTGTGTTCATAAAAAAAATATTTTAGAATCTAGACTATAGTGTATCACTGTGCTCAAATTTTATTTAGACCGCTTCAGCAGTATTTCCTGAAAAAACAAGAAACATCCATTCATCCAAGCAGCCTCACAAACTTTCGCATCTTTATTATATTACTAGGAAAGGATTAAAAAACCAACCGCGAGTTCAGAAAGTGTCATTTATTAAAGCTTAAAACTAAAAGCCATCAGTGTCCGTTGTCAATGGTCATGGTAACGTTAGTGGGTGGTTCGTAGTTCATGTCGAGGATGCGCGTGCGCAGGATCTCCTTGTAGACGAAGGCGGACTTGCGCGGCGTGCGCGTTAAATCCGGACTAGAGTAATCCAGTTCATATAGACCGAACCGCTCACTGGACAGGGAAACATAGTGGTTAGCTTGCAGAGAATACATTTATCATTTACTACTTTACGTGACCTCTAATGCAGTGGAAGAGTTCAAGAATTTGCCACTGTCAGTCACCGTCCTATCTACTATATACACTCTGACTTGAACCCATTGATGGCACATTAACGAACACGGGTCTCTAATACTGAAGGCCTAGAGCATGCTCCACCACGCTGCTCCAATGGGAATTGGTGGAAGGATTTATTGCACTTACTGTTACTTAACTTTATTAATCACTAGAAACTGCCCTCGATTCGCTTCGGAAGAACCTGTTACCAGAAAACTGTAACAGTTAGACATACACTATCCCGTATTTATTTGTAGATATTGATATCCTCTATAAAACTGTAGTACATCACTTTGCTCTATTGTCAATCATTTCCGCAGCGTATGCGATATAAGAATTTTTTTGGTACTTTTTGACACGTTGGGTTACATTGTCGAAATTTTCACGCGGATCCCTATTTTTTTCTCGTATTAAATATAGCCTATGTTCATCAGGGATAATGTAGTATTCTAATGGTAAAAGATTTTTTTTAAATCGGCCCACTAGTTTCGGAGCCTATTCAATTCAAACAAAAACAAATCTTTCCTCCCGTGTAGAAAAGTTTGACCTGGGTGGGTTTAGGTTCATTAACTACTAGACCAACCGATCTGTTAAATTTTATTTCCTTGGAAGTCCTAATAGACATATCACATACATACATGTCCATTACACATGTGTAAGTACAGATATAACTGCCTTTTTAAGTTCGTACAAATATGGATACAATGACATATGGGAGAACTTTCAAGCGAGAAAACGGACGATGGAAAACAGACAGTTACCCAAAAAGTTACGCCCTTATAAATAATGCAATAAAGGCGTATCTCTAATGAGTTCCTCTAAACAATTACACCCTTACTGTCGTCCGTCGTCGATATATAAATAGACCCGTGATTTATGGAATGAATTAAAAAATCTGCGTAATTATATTATTTTTAACCGATTTCAAAAATGGGAGTGGTTATAAGTTTGTCTCGTGTGTAATGTTTGCTCGAAGACGGCTTGATCGATTCAGATGATTCAAACGCTATTAGCTAGTTTATTTTCACGTTTGTCCCGTTTTTTGAAATTTAAAAATTGACTATGTACTTGTTAAGAAACTTTGAAAATTTCACAACACCATCTCTTCATAAAGTACATAATAACTATTTCGTGGCCTGATGAAATAAGAATTGGTCAATAAAAGCAAGTGTGCAAGCACCTGAGTCATTTTTCTTTTTATAGGTATCTATATCGATTAATCCAGGACAGTACACAACCCTTAAATAAGCACAGGCCACCGTATTATAATAAAAATAACACAAAATTAAATAACGAGATCCCACAATAACAGAGCTGCCATGACACAGTAACAGATTCTTCAATTCTCAAAAAATTAAATGACATGTGCTGCCATCTATGATCAAGAGCAGATTACTAAGTAGGATATTGAGCTACCTAATCCGACGACTAAGTATTTTTTATGTTTGCATTCTATTACAAGAAAATATTTATTTTTACTATTGATGCTACGACATTCTCCTACGATTACTAACGCCATCTATACAGACAACTATGAGTTATATTCACCACAGTCTGCACCATGTTTCCACAATTTTGTATTGAGTTTAGAGGCTTTAAGAAGAAACAAATATTGTTACGAATTATTTTGAATCTACCCTCCTTTTATTTCTTTATTTGTGGGTTAGCGCTACCAGACGGTTTAGTGGTACAAGTCAAATCGCCATAACTGATGTTCACAAATTTCATTCGAGTAAAATATTAACAGTTTTGAAGTAGGTCTGCTATATATTTCTTTGCGATTTTCATAGTGTTAGTCGGATACGTTCGACGTGAAGTTTGAGACAAGTTGTGATAGCACAAGAAAAGGACATTAAACCTTGGGAACCGCTCTATTAGACGCCCTGGAACTGGATTAAGGTTGGTGGATTTCCTTTTAAAACGTATATTTGTTACGAGTTTTGAAGAGAAAGTTTCAAAGTTATATGCGTTTTACAAGTTAATTATAAAAAAGGAAAAAATCGTGAAATCTGCACTCCTAAGACTTTTTCATGAAGGTGGAAGAACTCCACCAAGTTGCACTAGGCCAGCGTGTACAGCCTTAACCCCCCACATTGAAAGTGGAGACCCGAGCCCAGTTACCCGAGGACAGCTGTGGGTAGCCAAGATTTTTTTTTTATTTCTAAGTACAATTCTAGTCTGCCTTAGAGGGAGTAGAAACCATTATGAGCACGTAACTACTAGATATCTCGAACGGAAAGATTCCATCAAATAATCTCTACAGATGTACCTATGTATATAAATGCTGTGCTACACACGTAATGTATGAGGACTGTGTTTGTCATTCTGTACTATCTTGTAAACATATATATAAATGGACTACGTTCTAGGAGAACTGTTTGTGTCTTTTACATAGAATAAGTTAATGATTGCCATAAATTACGCATAATGGAGAGTGGCGATGATGTCTAAGATGTTGGACGCACTAACTTAGTAAATGCTTATTCACTCTTCTCTGGAACGTACGTGGGCGAGAACACCGGCGCAGGCAACTAATTCCTTTGCGGTACACATAACAAAAGTAACCACCATATTATTATTGTATACGTACATTTTAAATATCGCTTTGATAAATTGAGCCGTGGTGTAACTCAATATTACTAGCTTCCGCCCGCGACCTTGTCCGTGTGGAATAGAGTGAAATTTCCATTTACAAATACAACGTGATAAATAAAGATCCACTCTACGGATTTTGTGTGAACTTCACATAAACCATCTACTAAATAGTCCGAACAAAGCCTAAAAGGTTTGGATAGGTGAGCCCGTTCTTGAGTTATAAAATTACAACGAAAAATGGCATTGATTTTTATATTGTATATAGATACGCGTAATTCGTACAAATATCAAAATATAAAGCGAAATTACAAAATAATAAATAAAGAACTTGAGTTCTAAAGTGTTTTGTAGTACTACGCAATCATAACTAACTTTGATCGATGGTCTTTTGAATGGGAGCCCTGGATTCGAATCCTGCAAAACACAACAAAAACTCTTTATTGTACACCAATAGACATAACCAGGAACAACTTGTGTACAAAATATCAGGTACACAAAAGGCGGCCTTATCGCTTAACATGCGATTTCTTCCAGGCAACCTTTGGAAAAAGGAATGTATGGGTTGAGAAAAACGAGCAGACGAGAGTGTTTGATATAATATATAGATACTATAATATATACTAGAGAAAGTATTAAAGGCTGGTGGTCCAAGGGAAATAGTCTAGAAATTATGCAGAGAGAAAGAGAGAGAGAAAGTACTCTTGTTGTCAATAAGTGCGCACAAGAAATTGGTTATCACTTGCTTCGGTGAAGGAAAACATCGCGAGGAAACCTGTTCTCTTGGGAGTTCCCGTAACTCACTCGAAGGTGTCTAAAGTGCACCAAACTGCACTTGACCAGCGTGACCTAGATCTCACATATTGTGAGAGGAGACCCGAGCCTAGTAGGGCAGATACGGATTGGAAAGAATGCGGCCTGGCAAAAAGGCAGAAGCAGTAAATAAAATTGAGTCAAACTATTAAGTCAACAAAAAAACAACAAAAATTATTTAAAAAACAAAAAAAAATAATTTTTTACCGACTTCAGAAAAGGAAGAATTTTTTAAATGTGTATTTTTTTCGTTTGTAACCTCAATTTTTACTAAGTGGACAGATTTTGATAATTCTTGTTTTAATCGAAAACTTGTGCTTGACATGTGATTCAATTTTATTTAGAGCGACATCTGACAAATAGTATAAACAACCAAGGAAACATACCCGAAATATTATTTCTCTATTTCTTTCTTGTTCTCTTTCTCTTTTTGTCTCTTTCTATCGCTCAGTCAAAGGCAATAAGTAAAATTTCTCGTTGTTGCACGTCACAAAGTATGTCAAGTCAGGAAGTGAAATCTTTGAACTGGTTTTAACAATTCTTCACAGTCACATTACTTATATCTAGGTTTCTAGTAATTGTATGCGCTATATATTATATCTATACTAATATTATAACGTTGAAGAGTTTATTTGAGCGCGCTTATCTCAGGAACTACTGGTTCGAATTGAAAAAAATCTTTTTATGTTGGATAGTACATTTTCTGGGAAAGGTTTTAGCACTTTATTTCCCGGGAAACGGCTTTATTCCCAAGGGAAAAGGTAATTTAAATATTTATGTGGCAGAACGACGTTACATGGGTGAATGGAGTCTGCTCCAGACCTCCTCACTGATGAGGAGAAATCCGTACTCAGTTGTGGGCCTTATTGATTGAATGCACCAAATTCTAATTATATGATAACGCTTAAATTCCACTTTTTAAGCATATTTTTAGTTACGGTTTCAATTACTAAAGATATTAACAAACGGCAAATAACATGTAATACATATGTCATAAAAACATTATTAACTAGAAACATGACCTGACTTCAGCTTAATAGCTTCCAAATACTTCATCAAATTAAATATTTGAGAACCGCATGTAAGTCCGTTCAGTAGTTTCTGAGTTTATCGGAAACAGACAGACAAACGGAGGGTACTACAGTTTGTTATATGTCACTATATATATCCAGTTTACATGTAACATTTCCAATTACACAAAAAAATTATAAAGCGACACACATAGTAAATAGGTCCGTTTTTCTCAACCGTACAAAACTTGTAAACATACCAGTGGATGACGTCACAATATTGTTATAAAACCGTCACAATACATATTTAGCACAGTAAAATATGGGGGCGTAAGAAATTTTTAATATCACATTTTTCTACAAAACTCATGTCAAAATAATAATTTATACAAAAAAATTATTTTGACACAATTTTACTGATGAAAAAAGGTACTAGCATTTTAGCGCGAATATACATAGATATAGATCGAATTTGCATCGATATAGTTACGTCACTAATCATCGTTTTAGCATCTGTATTCCCAAACGTTTAAAAACAACAGATAATAAATTTAACTGCATAATTTTTCCCGCCTAATATCCACGAACATTCCCGTAATTGGACGTGTTTCGTCTGCCATTACTCCGAATTTATTGATATTTAATTCTAGTACAATACCACGCATATTTAGTAGCTGCTGAATTGTACATATGAAAACAGTATTTTTATTTAATTCCTTTCAGTATTATTGACTGAATATTTTACTCTGGGTTGAATGTCAAAATATATTAAGAATTTTTATATAGTACTGGTAACTGCCCTCGCCTCACTTCGAAATACTTACATAAAAAAGTAGTTATTGTTACATAATTATAATAGTCAGACATATGGTATCAAAGACTTATTTGTAGATGTTGATGTCCTTTATAAAACTATAGTACATCAATTTGCTCTATCTTCAATAATTTAATTAATGTACACGATTTAAGAACTTATTTGGTATTTTATACACTTAATTGGGTATTATGTGGAATTTGGACTTATTTGGTATTTTATACACACTTTAGGTTTTATTACCGAAGTTTTCATACGGATCTGTAACGTTTTTGTTTTTATTCTGTAGCCTATGTTCACCCAAAAAAAAGTAGAAAGCTAATGTTTTTTTTTTTAAATAGGTCTTGTAGTTTCGGAGTCTATTCGCCTCCAACCAACATCCAAATTATCAAATCTTTCCTTTTTGTAATGTTAGTAGAGATAGGCCGAAAATGTAAACCATTCAGGAATTAATTTTTTTGTATAAAAATTACTTTAAACATTACTTGTTGGATGATAAGAATTTATAAGAAGATGATTTAAGAGTAAAAGGTTAACTTAATATTGGCCAGTCCAAGGACAGGATATCAACGCATTCATAGCTAATAAATCAGGAAACTCGTTTTTAGGGTTATGTATAAAATTCAGAAGCCTTGTAGTCGCGCTATGTCTCTCCGCCTGTTTGTCCTTCTAGTCCAAAGACTTGGTATTAAAACAAGTAATATAATTTAAAAACAAATAACCTGACAGCGACCACTAACTACTAAATAATTGGTACGCTTTTTGATTTTTTTTAACTATGTGTAATTTAAACGTTACCTGTATGATGTATATTTTTTTGAAGTGGTGTTTTCAAAATCTTTGTCGTTGATTATTATTTGATTCTATATTGCTAAAGTGAGAAAAAAAAATTATCCCTTTTTTTTAATTTGCGGCCGCCATTTTGAAAATTTATATGGCCTGTGTTGCTACCACGATTTTGACGAATTCACAGACACGATATTTTAAAATCCGTAGGCCGTGCCAAAGAAATGGACATACATAACTCGTACATACAAACGAACATATGCTCGAAAATCATTACCTTCCTTATGACGAACTTGGGTGAAAAACTGGGTAGTTTTTGGCTCAACCCATTAAATACCCGCTAGTGGATATCAAATCTTTCTCCGCTCTGGTATCACGGAAAAAAACGGTAGAATGATATTCAAAAATATATTTTTTTTCGTTGGTTTACTTTACTCCAAGGAGAGATTGACTGATAAAGCCGGGATAAAATTTGTCTTTCCCTCTTATGCTATACTATGGGATAGGTCTTTTAAAATAATTTTTAATATAGACCAATTAAAGAACACATTAATAACATATTAAGCTTTAAAAGAAATTTGATTTGTTATGTTCAAAAACCCCCTCTAAAAATGAAACGGTTCAGAATTTTTTTTTTCTTAACCAGACAGATAAGCAGACAGGTCACCTGATTTTAAGTGATCACCACCGCCCATGGGTATAAGCAATACCAGGGCCATCACCAATGCTTTGCCAACCAAGGAGGAAACCACAGAAGCACTTCTTGAAGGTCCCCATGTCATAGCTGTTAAGGAACATCGATGCAGGGAGTTCGTTCCATAATTGACAACTAAATTACACTTAAAAATAATAGTATATATAATAGTAATTTCGAAGTATGTACATATAAATAATCTAACCTATTTCGTACAGGCTAAGTTATAGGCTATGTTATAGGCTAAGTTATAGGCTGAGTTATAGGCTAAGTTATAGGCTAAGTTATAGGCTAAGTTATAGGCTAAGTTATAAGCTAAGTTATAGACTAAGTTATAGACTAAGTTATAGGCTAAGTTATAGGCTAAGTTATAGGCTAAGTTATAAGCTATGTTATAGGCTAAGTTATAGGCTAAACTATAGGCTAAGTTATAGGCTAAGTTATAGGCTGAGTTATAGGCTAAGTTATAGGCTATGTTATACGCTAAGTTATAACTTACTAGCCGTACGTTAACT
>DWJZ01004300.1:0-15552 GCA_018249125.1 Asbolis capucinus | reverse complement strand
TTGTTGTTTAACTGAGTTATTCATTTAAGACGCAAAATGCTGGGATGTGAATACTTTGTTATTGATCCGATTGTATGTAAAGTCTTGGTATGTAAAGTCTGCATCTCGGGGTTGCGGCCGGCTAGATTGGGAGCTGTAACCGTCCAATAGCAGCCCCGGGAAGGACGTCGGTATGTGTGGCCGTGTACCGTCGTAAACTGGGTAGATCAGGACTTCGAGTCCCTCTCGGGAAGGGCCCAACATTGGGCATCGGACTAGGAGGACTCCGGTAGCATTGGAGATCCCGGAGTCCTCTAGGTAGTGCTGAGTAAGGCCACTGAGGGAGGTTTCCCCCTCGATAAAAATAAAGCCTGCATAAGCGTGGAGAAGTATTACTAAGCCTGTTCAGTACACTATGTAGGTACGTACTCGGTAATAGGCCATCAATTATTTGAAGCTCTTAGTCGCTACGTCCTATTCTAGAACTAGCTGGCTAACGTTGTTCTGCCATTTAAATGATTAACTTTTACTTTTCCTGCGAGAATAAAGCCATTTCTCCGGGGCAAAAAAAATACATTTAATTCCTTGGTGGATGGACTTTCCAACACAAAGTAGTTTCGGAAATTCAAACAAACTTTGGAGCTTTATAAATACAATCGAACGATCTATTGTTTTATCAAAAACATGTCGTTTACAAGCAGGGTTTACGTTATTAAATCGATACTTGACCTCAAATAACAGATGTGTTTCTCAGCATGAAACAGCAGTTGAATCCTTTCTAAATTAACTCACATTCGTACAAACAATAAAATGTATGTTTATAAGCAGTAATAACTGAAAAGGTCAAGGGACGAGGAGTGTCGTGTAAAACTGGCTTTACAGAGGGTTTCACTCAAACTTTGGAGTTGCTG
This sequence comes from Asbolis capucinus, assembly GCA_018249125.1. NCBI lineage: Eukaryota > Metazoa > Arthropoda > Insecta > Lepidoptera > Hesperiidae > Asbolis > Asbolis capucinus. Next base: position 14,662 of record DWJZ01004300.1, on the reverse strand, counting down.
CAATAAAAGGGTTCTTAACCCATTTCCACCGGCTGCTGGTGAAGGATGTCGGAGGAGCAAGTTATATTTGTGTTACTTGTTTAGGCAGGTTTTGTTTTATGTTTTAATTAAAATATTAATGTATATTCTTGCAAACTAATTTTTATTGATATCTGGCAGCTGCCCGCCTTTTAGTTGGTGTTGATGAAATTATTATTCTATACTAATTCGTTCGCGTGTCAATTTTTTTAGATAGTTTTGTAAATTTTGTGTGAGAGTGTAACAAATATCATCCATCATCACAAATTATATATAATATTCAAAAGGCTGAAAATCAAAGATACATATTTTAATTGTTTTAATTCATTTATTTTTATATTCATTCAATATATGATTTTATCTTCTCAAAAATGGGCGCAGAAAATTATCGCCGGCCAGTAACAACCGACCTATCTCATATTGTCTCCATCTCGTTAGCCTTCTGTTTTCTCCTCTAACACCTACTCTCCTCTTCCCTCCATATCTCTGTTCACCTCTCCGTGCGTTTCACCCTTCATTATCGTACTTCAATTACTCGCCACTTTGTATGAAAATTTCATTTAAGACATTTATAAACGTTAATATTTTTTTTATATCTCCCGCCAGGAGATAAAGGTGGAATATGATAGTTAGAGGAGATGAAATAGAGAACGATACTTCCAGCAAAAATTTAAATACATATGCATTTTTACATTATATAAAAGAGTATACCTAATAAATTTATATTTTATGAACTACGCGGACACTTATTTGACGCACATTTATTCAGGCGTATTTATCGTCTGAATAAATGTGTGTGAATTATATATCCTGTGCTTATATTCTATCCTTAAAATCTTTATTTCTGAAAAGAATTTACAGAGAAACAAATGTTACAATTAATATCATAAATTAAACCCCGCTTGGCGGTAGTAGCTTAATACGAAGTTAGTCGTTATTACAGTTCAAAAGGAGGGTAGGTATAACAAAAAAAGTACAAAATAAGTATCAAGACCATGTAATATAAGCGAATTAATAGCGGAAGACGGACTTGACATTTTATGTAGCCTTATTTGTTCACTGTTTACAGTAATACATATATAGTATTACTATAATATACGATATATGTATATATAGTATATTGTTTTTATTTGAATAATATTCGTTTTATTATAGGTATATTTGTTTTGGTTTTGTTCTTTTTTTAATTTTTATTATACATTAGTTGTGATTACATATCTAATTTAGTACAAACCTCCTGTTACATTAGCAAGAGAAAGAAAACACACTATATAAAGCGACAAGAAACTATTATATGTTAATAAACTATATTAAGAAGTACAAAAAACCCTGTATGTTATATTCTCCATTTTCACTCTTCACATGTTCACACCTAATGCACGTGTATGTAACATTAGCCGCATGAAACGTTTTACAATACGAGAGGTGTCGTGAAGAATCTTTAAGCAAACTCTTCGCTTTTCTGTGTCAAAGAGGTGATATCGCATTCGTCGTCTACTCGGTAGTGCACGTTCGTATGTTGATTCAGTCCATTAATAGCCCACTACTGAGCATGATGTATTGAAGATAGAAGATACTATATCATTGGGATATATTTATAATAGCGTTGATAGCGTAGTGGTTTGAACGCGGGTCTCTCGAATGAAGGTTCTAACTTCAAATCCTTCATCTTTAATTTTTTAAGTTATTTGCGTATTAAGTTGACTATTACTTGCCTCAGTGAAGTTAAATCGCGAGGAATCCACGATTCTGAGAGTTCCTCATAAAGTTCTTCAGGTTGTGTGAAGTCTACCACTCCGCACTTGGCCAGCGTGGTGGACTATGGCCTGTACCCCTCACATTTTGAGGAGAAGACCCGAGCAAAGAGAGACAGCTATGGGTTGCACTTTATAAATCTTACTGATATTACTGGACTGGTCAGAATGGTGAATATTGGGGGTGACCTATAATTAAGTCTGGATGCTTAATGTCTGATGGATGGATGGATTCGAAAGTAACTCAGTCTCTCTGTTGGATTTTCACGCCTAAACCACTGAGCCGATTTTGGCATTGAATTCATAAGCTACATTTTATCGAGAATAAAGCTTTACGAGGTTCGTGATTATGAAAGTTTGTATGAATCTTTTTGCCGGAGAAACGATGAAATAATTTTTATGGAGAATTAAATAAGACAGAGAAGTATAAGCGGTTCTTTATTATGTAGACAAACGAGCTGACGGGTAAACTGGTGGTAAATCACCGCTATTCATCCAGACTGGAGTGTTAGTAAATTGTGGTTTCCTAGGAAGGAAGCAAAAGACTCAGATGCGCGGGAAAGACAAAGAAAAAAAGGAACCTGTCTATTATTGAAGTAGCCGGAATCAATAATAGCAAAAAATTACCGCAGACACTCCAATAACATATGCTTTCAAAACGGGTGACAGAAAAATTACTAACTGATAAGTACTTCTTTGCTGCAAGGAACGATCTTTTGCACTCAACTTGTTAAGAAACTGCAGTCAAGAGACTTTTGATTTAATTAAACTGAAATTATCGTTTATATATGTATATATTTATGCTCTAACATGAATGGTATACCTTTTAGATCACACAAAAGATCTTAAAACAGAACTCAAACCGTAGGGAAGACTAACCCGAGATAAATTCAAATAACTTCCATTCTTGATTGCTACGAAGTCGTGGGTTCGATCCCCATATAGAGTAACTTTTCTGTGACGAGCCAAAATGTTTAGTCTGTGTCTGGGTGTAATACAAATATCTATATAAGTATGTGTACTATAAATATATATGTATATTTATTACAGGTAAAAATACTTAGTTTTTGATCAGATAGCTGTGTACGAGTTGTCCTGAGATATTTATTATTTATTTATTTTTTCTTTGAATCCAAGCAAATCTCTTCTGATGTGCAACCTGCTGAATAATCCGGAGATTATGGAACTAGGTCCCTCCTGGGGCTGTCTGGCTTCTGGTACCACCTACTAAACATGATGTACTCTTGCATAGCGGCAGGGCATTTTCTATACAGTTAGCTAGCGAGCATCTTTCTTGTTCTGCAAAGTGTTTATATGTGTCTAAGTCACAGTTTAGGAAAGAGCAAAATTCTCTTTTTCTCTCCCCGTCCTTTACTCATCCTCCAGACAATAACGAGGATGCTAAAAGTGACATCCACAACACAATTATAATGTATTCAAGTCTATTTTGTATAAATTTACTGTCAGTTTCAAGAATGAGATTGAAATAAAGAATTTCGCATCTCATTTCTTTGGACTATAAATATGAAATTGGATACATTTGTAAAATGAACGAAGAATATTTTATCCATATTAAAGTTTTATATTTCACGATGAATTTTTCATATTTTTTAGCTATCAGCATATTTTATTTTATTATAAGTATTGAAATATCAAAGAATACAATCTCTGTTATAAGCCGGTGTCTAATAAAAATATAATGTCAGAAAAAGCATAGAAATGGATTTTGTGAATAGTGAATATTTTAAAGTGAGATAGTTAATTGATGTACTTGATTTTTTTTAAGTTTATTTTGCTTAATATAGTATTTACAATATTTTATTTGATACATTGGATTTAACCCACCGCCAATCCAAGTTGGAGTAGGCTATTTATGGGTTAATCTTGTACTCAGTGGTGGGTTATGTATGGGTTAATCTTGTACTCAGTAGTGGGACTATTATGGGTTGAAATGATGACACAGGATATATAACATCCTAAAACGCATAAACTTTATTAAAACGAGTAAATGTAACCAAATAGCAGAAAATAAACATGGGCCGGCTCAACAGGGCGGTAGAGAAAATAAAAATTGACATCAAAGAAGACTGCTAAAATAAACAGTTATTTTATAAGCGGACCCGTTCATAGTGAATAATGAGCAATCAGGCAGAAATGCAAGATACGATGTTGAAGCAGATGTTCCGATTTTTCCTAATTTAAAATGAAATCAACCAAGTGCGAGTCGAACCTTATAAACTGTTCCATTTAACCGTTTAATATTTTGATATAATACTTAGCGACTTAGGTAAAATAGTGAGCGACTTAAGTACAATACTTAGCGACTTAGGTACAATACATAGCTACTTAGGTGCAATACTTAGTGACTTAGGTACAATAGTTAGTGACTTAAGTACAATACTTGGTGACTTCGGTAAAATACTTAGCAGCTGAGGTACAATTACTTATTTCATATATTGAGCTCCCATCATTTATGCAATCCCTGACTCCAAGTTTGAATGGAACTAAGTCGTTTTTTAACTTGTAAAAGTTCATTGAAAACACCTAAATACAAACTACAATGATAAAAAAGATGACAATGTTTACTTGCAAACAATACTACATAGAAAGTATTTAAAAGCTGCTTTACGTAAAATAACAATAGTTTTCCTTTCAAAGTGTCGGCTATCTTTTGTTATTTTGCTTAACGATCCGAAACGGCTTAACAGACTTTGACCCTGTAAGTAGCCTGGGAATCCAATCTGTTTTTTTCTTCACAACTCTCGAAGGTCAAACTCATTCAGTACAAAACTTCGCAAAATCGAAAAAGCTTCAAGCAAACTTGAACGTTTAATACAAATTCTGAGTATTTTTTCGACTATAACTTGCTGAAAGAATTTGGAACTGAGCTCTGTACAAAATGCTGTCAATTGAAAAGGTGGAAGGTATTATAAAGGGCGAAAAGTACCAATTCCAAAAGTAAATAAGTTTTATCTTGTTACGTTTCACATGAATCGATTCTTTGTTAAAATGAGAATAAGATCAGTTTTAGCATGGCTCAAATCGGTTCAAAACTCAATTCGAGTCAAAGAATAGACGAACTTCGCGCCATTAAACCACAATATAAGTGATTATGAACTGTTTCTGACCAAACATTAGTCGTACAGACCTTATATTAGAAACCGCGCGTGAAACGACCAATAGGTATGAGTTACGATATTCCATCGTACATATTACACACACATCATCAAAATCTATTTATGAACGTAAGTATTAGTAATTCACTGATAAAAGTATTTTCTTAAACTACCGTCTATTTGCTTCATCTAAACATTAAAAAAAAAATTACAAACTGACAAATAATTTATTTTTTACTCAGTACCCTACGTAACATTATAAAATAAAAGCACTTGTTAAAGATTCTTTTAATTCCTAAACAGTCACCGTCGTAATAACCCTAGAGGAAATTAAAAACAAACAAACGAACTTACATTTATTATTTTGCGCAAAAAATATTTTCGACAACCTTAGATAATAAGGTACCCTTGTTTAAGTTAATTGTATAATAACTCACGCGATAGAACAAATAAAGAGGTGAAAACGTGGGCACGTCGGCAAAAATGTTAACAAACGCTTCTCAAAACTTGCTGTTTTATGTCTTTACAAGCAAAAATTACAACACCTGTATTTTACATTTGCATAAATTTATGAAATAATAAAACACAAGTGTATATTCACCCTGATATATTAGGTTATACCATAGAAATGGCTTACCTTGTAATATCTAGTTATTAAGAAACTGTTAACCCACATACATACAACATTCTATCGTGTAAATGACAGAGTATGCAGCAAATCGGTTACAATTTGTATTATAAATATTATGAAACAATGTCAATTCTTGCCAAAACAATAAACTTCCCAAAACAAGGACTTGTTTCTATAACTCAAATAATAACAAGACATAATAATAATTCAATACTCAATAAATAGAAAACGAATCCATTGTCGCCTTCGATAGAAATAAAATTCGAGTAATATTACGTTACACAATAACACAACAGCTTTTCTTTTAAATCGGCCTTTCCATTTGACCTTGCCTAGCAAAGTACGAAATACAATATAAAAAAGCAATAATAAAAGGGAGAGCTTTCAACTCCTCGTAAAGATAATAACTTGGGTATACCCAAGTCACGGACAGTAAAATAAACTCCCCTTAAGTTGTGCTCAACTTTAGCAGCACAAACACCTTTTAATAAATTAGGCTTTAGCAGTGAAGACAATAGACCATTCAGTCATACTGCCGTGCAAAATGTAGAAAACGAAAAAGATAATGCAAAAGATAATATAGCATCATTATAACATGCCATAAATGGACTTCTTTTAAAATCAACCAAGACCACGTGTTGATTAAGTAACTTAGATAGTCCATAGAGAACATTATGAAGAACTCCTAAAATAGGTTTCCTCGTAATGATAACCACTATTGCACGCTCACGTACATTGGATACTTTAAAAATCAAAGAAACATGGATACTTTAAAAATAAAAGAAACATGTACGATGCAGGATACGAGCTAGGTTGTCCAAGACACTAATAAATGCACTGATAGATGCTGAAGAATGCAGTAACTTTTAATTCATTAGAACAAATTCTTATACAGGGAATTAATTGTTGGCAAAAAATTTAATTTTATAATATTAAACAAACATTAAATACAAATATAATTACATTAATAATATGTTATCTAGTAATCCTAATAATTATAACTTGGTACCTACAATGCTAGCAGCATTACTCCGCTGAACTGCGAAACTAATTATTTGGGCAAAATAGCTGCAAGACTTCTAGCCTCCGAAGCGAGAAACAATCGTGAATCGATTTTACTTAATATACATTGAATTAATTTTCTATTAGTATGCACATTATGAATTGTTGAACGAATTTTTATTCAAAAACATTCGAATAGCTTAGTGCATTTTTTCCTGTAACAACTACAAACCATAACTCGGTAAAGTAACTTTAATGTGCACTAAGATGAAATTTTATTTTAAGTATCAACAACTACTTACACCGTAAATTACAGTAATAAACCGCCATACAAAACGATTTACTAAAGTGAAACGAAGCAATGAGAGTTGACAAACAAACATAATGAATGACTATTTACACAAATTTTTCATAACAACATTATCAGTATTGCTTGTTACTCCCATTGTTATTGGTTCATCTGTAAACATCAGTAAACAAAGTTTTGTTTATACTTCTCATACCATACACGTCCTTAGCAACTAATTTGCTGTGTATGTAATTTAAACATAGGTATTTGCCTAATGTTGTATTGCTACGTCAATAACAATTATTTTTGGCGATGTTGTCTTGGATGTTAACTTTAAATTAGATTTGTAATATAATCGGATGAGAACTTAATAGATCTTTTTAATGTTGATAACATGATTTTCAACTTTTAAATTCTTTAATGACATCAAGATCTCCAGTTTTCTTCTTTTATTTTACTAAAATAAGTTTACATAATCAGTAGACATCCCACAAGCTACAGCTCACAAACTGATTTTCTTTGTAAACTTGTCTCGGTAATACCCTTGAATTGCTATAGTTTCCCTAACACCATTCGGCACGTCGGGTCATTCGGCATCAAGAGTTTGTTATAAAGACAAACAGCCCGATTTATTTCCGAACGCATTAAAACTTTTCCTAACTCCTGTTGGTAGTTTCGCCTTCGCCTATTTACAACTGTTGACCTATGGAATGTAGACCGTTTCATTGCTTTCAACAAGTCTGTTTAGCGAAATCCTCAACATTCTGTTTAAATTGCAAAGTTCTGGCTCAAACTTGTGTCTATCGTTATTTATTTTCAGATTACTCAAGATTGCTACCATTGGCCGTAATTTGCGTTTACCGCACCATCTTAATCGTATAAAATGAACGATATAACGTATCCCAAATTACTTCGCGTCAGGTATACGTTGAAAATTTAGACGAACGAAATATGTTAAATCTTTCGTGAAAGTTACCAAAATGTGCTTGGTATTATTTTACATAACTGTAGGCGCCATTTTCACCCGAAAGCTGAAAACGTGGATGGAATTATCCCGCGTAAAATCATTTACGAGACCTTCATAGACTTTGCGTGTAATTAAACGCATATGTTCATAAAACAGCACGGAGAGAACCGCACGGAAGGCTTTTAAAACCGTTGAGTTTGTTTACGCACGAATCGGGCCAAACCTTACACCGAATATAACTAGGTTCATTGATAACATTATCAATTAAAAAAATTAAAATACGCTCAATTTAATAAGTTTACTTATAGAATTTCCAAAGTTCCATTTCTAACCTTCAACTTCTATCATTAACAGCTGAAGGATACCTTATAAATCGGATAAGAAGTGTTGAAATAAAACTCTTTTACCATTAAAATGAATGTCTGTACTAATCCCCAGTTACATATAAAAAATGTGTACAAATTTCATTTCCTCCCTCAAGAAATTACTATTTAAATCAACTAGCGTTTCCATCGAAAGGTTCATTTATTTCTATTTGTCAACGATCTCAAGTGCCACAAATCCTTTTTATGTACTCCTGTTTTGACTACCAAAACGCAATTAAAGCAGTGAGCCAATAAAATGTTGCGTGTATAAAACCTGTTTCACGCAATAGGATTAATTTTAATTTGAAAATGAGCACGAATGAACTTTTAGGGTGAACGGCTGACCATACCGCATGTAATGTATAGTGAACTAGCTGAAGTCAATAACTTGCCTAGCTTCCATTGTCCTTCAAAAATATTCGTGAAAATAATTTCAACAATGATGATGCGTTGGGTGTTACTGATCTGTATAAGGGATGCGACGGTGATCCTTCACGATGAGACAGCACTAATGACTACGGTTGGCAGTATAACTTTATTAAAATGAAAAAAGAAAACTAACTGCTGATGCTGGTCAGTTTGACATTTAAGGCTATAAAAAGATTCTATTTGAATTAGGCACAAAAGATAAGATATAAGAAAAGAGCGTATTTTCCAATGTGGTGTAAGATCATATTGCTAATATTTCAATTTAAAGTATAATTGAAACAAATATAATTATTCCGGATAAACATAAACATTTACTAAAACACCTTATTTCAATAGTATTCAGAATGAAATCCGTTGAGCTCGTAAGATTCTCCAGGATATTGGATGGCTTCAATTTCCGTCCGGCTACTGTGTAAACAGTGTGCGCTTTTAAAATCGTGCCGTGTACCTCAATGCCAATGTTTCCTTATTTCCTTTTGTTTAGGATTTATATGTCACTGCAATGAAATTTATGTGATTAATTAAATAGTTAGAAATTCTAAAGTTTTTTTTTTCTCTAACCAGTGCGTGTATTGCTGAGCAACTATATATTAAGTTTTTATTTTATGCCTGTGTATAATCTGTTCTGTATGTAATAAAATATTTTTTCTTTCAAAGTAAAATATACATATGTATTTTACTCTAATAAACTTTTGCAGCACTTTCTAACACGCTTTATTTCCAACACAGACAGATTTTAATTTCAAACCGATATAATGTAGTGAGAAGTGTACATGAAATCTTCGATAGTAAAGTTCATTAACATAATGAAAGCCTGTTGAAGACACGTACATGTTTATTGAACGGGAACACCGATGCGGCAACTTATTCCGATCCTTTGCATTATGTTATATTAAATTTACAAAGCCTATTATGAATATTTCATTTACACTAATTTAATTACTATTTCTGTTTATATTCAGAAGCTCAAGAGCTATTAATTTTTGAGATCGAAATATCTTTTGTTTTAGTAGATAATAAATAATATACTCGAGTTCTACAAAATGTTACATTCAAATTGTTATTTTAATAGTATTTATTTCATATTATCTATAATAAACAATATAGCACGTTTTCCTAAATTCAGGATTTTCATGAATTAATTACAATTTTCTGAACGCAATGTATTCCCAAATCGATAGTTTTGTATTGCTTTACGTACCTAATTGATACATTCTGGATTTATATTACAAATCTAAAGCTTTATTAATCGCTAATTAAATTTGCTCAATGCGTTAAACTAGTAGCACCTGAGCATAACTTAAAGGAAGAAAAATAAATTACATGTTATGGTGCGTAAGATGTGTGGTTAGGAGCAAATTAAGCGTAGCCGGATAAGGGAAAAAGAAAATATTCATAAAGCAGAATGAATATGCAAAATATAACATGATTAAATTTTAATAATTCAAGTAAATCATAATTTAAATAAATCAATACATTTGTACTCTAGCCATATCGATAAAAGGTAATGCTTATGACTCTATCCCTCTACGTGTTGAAATCACGGACGATTTCCCCAATAGCCAATTTGGTCGAGTGGTAACATTAACTTCGGCAACGCCCTCCCAAATATTACATCAATTTCGTGTACGAAACACAACTGTCATCACGAACCACTAATGGTATTGGAACACCGAAGCTAATTAAGTCTTTGCTGTTAATTTATTGCTTGTTTGCTGCTCCCGCTACAGTTATAATCAAAATAAATCGCCCGCCACGAAGACACGCGAGAGGATACGATCGAATGGACGAGGAAGTTGGTACGAAATAATCCAATTTGTAAGTTGTTTCGAATTTAGTACCGAATTTTCTAACAAATATGATGTTTGAAATTGTAAAGTTTAGAAATTTAAATTATAGTCTGTTGTACAGAGTCAGGTTTATTTAGCACAATTCTTCAGGTGCAACTGAAGATACCAGATAGTTTCAAGAACTGAAAAAATCACATATAAATGATTGTGATGATTTAGTACAAAATAATAAACAAAGCGTCTTCAAAGGGCTGAAGTTGCCTGACGTCTGTATATCTGATGCAGTAGCATATTGGAAAACAAGAAGACTAAAAACATCCAAAAACCAAGAACTAGTAAAACACAACATTGTAGTACAGCTAGTTCTAAAGCAGAAGCACTTAGCAAATAGAACGACAAACACATTCAACGAGTGTTATCTCTAAAACAAGACTAAAATCAAATGGTGCCGGTCTAATTAGCTGTAACACGAACCACAGCTTTGAAGCAGCTAGTCGCTTTAACCGCCACGTCGAACTTCAGAGATGTGAAGCAACAAACGATTTGCCTTCACGCTTTAATGAAACTGTAATATAGCTTCGTCAGCTACAGTTGATTGTGAAATTATTATTGAAGTTTTAATGCCTTTTTATTCAGTTTTTAGTTCACAGCTTTCGATTTAACAAAGCATTATTGGAATGAAAGTGACAATTCGAAACTAAGTGCTAAATTTTGCTCAAAAATCGATTCTGTCAGCAAATTTATTTTTATTCTTATCCTCAGCATATCAAAAACATAAGAGACAATGTAATAACAATTACTTGCTAAAATTGTACTTAAGAAGAGTCTAAAACCTGGATTACAACGGTAATTCCAGTCCAGCTACAGGCTTATCGCTCGGCCTGTACATATCTAGTGATAGAATATCGTCGGTATCCCAGCCGCAAGCTATTGAGTTACCGCTTCTAATAAGCTGTCGATAATTTTAGAACATCTTCCTGCGGCATTATAACATTATGTTGCACAGATAATGTTTCAAGTGGTGTAGTTCGAGAGTCGCCTTGAGCTATGCCTGATCGGTTTAGAAACGATTATGCGCAGTGGTTTTGGTTTAGTTATTCTGCTGTATTATTTTAGTTGAGTTTGGTGGTAAATGTTTCAAAAGTATCAGACAACTATAGTTCTAATATTAATAAATATATTATTAAGCTATTAAATTGGCATATCATATTTGAATGAAAGAATCGGAGAGCTAATAAGCAGGACTTATTGTCGACTCTCGAAGTAAAATCACTTATAGAACCTATTGAGAAATAAATGAAAGCTCTTATTCCGAGAAACAACATTAATCTCAAGCTAAGACCACCTCCATTTTCTGTTCAACATTTAAATAAAGGAGATTTATGTAAAACGCAATTATTCAATGGTTTCTAATTGAAATTCCCGTTGTTCGACAAATAGACGGGTAATTGGTACAAAGTTCTGCGTTCGCAACGGTAATAAAGCGAGATACATGTTGAGGGTCCGAATGGGAATTTTCCTAGAACAAGGACAATTTATCATAACTCGTGACCTCGCACGTGATACGCATACACTGTATATTTATAGCCGGTTAACGTATCTCAGTGCAATCTAGGTTACCCACATCCTTCAGTTAGTCTTGGAGAAATGTATGACAATTTTGGAGAACTTCATAACTGCTGCATTTATGGGCTGCTGCTGGCTACAAATATAATATTAGTAATTGCTACATATAGAAAAAAATATGTTATATATCATGTTAAATTATTATCTTATATTAAGGTAATATTATAATTAATATAATACTTATTATTTTGACTCTTGTACCTTGCCTACCTTGTACCTTCTTTGGGGGTAATATTCTTTATCCTGGAACATATATACATATTTCGTCCATATTTGAAAGAACCTGTGAACCAATAACGCCCTTACTAAAATCTCTTAGCACATCTTTCAAAAGTCTTATGCACGTTCCTGACATTATTTTCAACAAAACAGCAAATAATTTTAAACATTAGCTACACATCGTGCATTTCGATATCAGATTCCTAAACGGAAGAATGAAGCAACATGAAATCTATAAAATCACTAAATCACCCTTTCTTGTAAAATTTCGGCACGTGACTTTACCAAAAAGAAGTTTTGTTTAAGGGTAAGTGACTTTTATTCTGGAAGGTTATAAGCATCATTTATCATATGACGGGCGTACGATACAATGAGAGAATGTATAAAATATGTCGACACCGTTTCCACGTTCGAAGATGTATGCTTCTAGAAATATTTGTACCTTAAAAAAGCAGTGTGAGAACTACTTCATCAGAGGCGAAATCAAATAGGTAATCATGCAGATACACATCTTATGCACAGTACTTGGTACTGTGCAGTACTTGGAGTACTGAAGACTTCTGAAGATGTCTGCCCGTTCGTCTGTCTGTCTCATGTCTATTACTTAAAATAAGAAGACACTTGATTCTTTTAGTTTTCATATCAAAAAATATTAAAAATAAAGAATATTAAGTGTATTAAGATGTGATCTTCATTATGTTTTAAAGCCTTACAACGTCGCAACAACTCTAAAATAGTAGTTTCAATATTTTAAGATTTTCAAGAAGCAGTTTGCCAGTTTCATCTAGTTCAAACCTGTTTCAACTAGTTTAGTTACATTATCAATTAAAATATTCTACGAATCATCCGCGGCTTACCGTTCATCTTTCTCGGTGGTACAAGTCAGTACGTCAGTAAAGCATTGCTTTTTGCGTACACACTTCTCGCCCATTTTAATGGAGGCACACCCGGAAAATTTTAGCAATCGAGGTCACTCCATAGACAGGGGTTTAAGTTATTGGATCTCTCCTATCCATCCTTAACGTGACAAAAATATATTAATACGTGGCGTCCACGGAAATATAAAAAGTTTTCCCTACCCTCTTTCCTAAAAATAGTTTAGTTAAGGATGAGTGAGCGCTAGTGGGTAAATTTTTCGAGTGCTACCGTAATTCAGAGGCTGCTGTGCACCGTGGCTTTGGTTGTTTATATAGCTGCGTAACCATAGCAGGTCTAGGAGCTGCACATAATAATAGTTTACGCCTTAATTATGAAAATGCCGGTCCTGTAGGACATTAACGATTTGACAATGCGTTCGACATTTTTACTGCTCGGTAATTTGTAGTTTTCATTTGTACGTTGTAGGTAAGTCTAATTATTTTGCAGATTATCTATCTGTAATTGCTGAACGGAATACCTAGAATTATTTCAAACAACCAATGCGGCGTATATAATTAAATTTTTCACCTTCATCACTGCACGTACGTAATTTATCAAGTAATTACAATCACGACGGGCAAATATATTTTTATTTCACTCAGTAGCAATATATCTTGTTCAGTATATTCATACTAGATGACAAAAAGATGAATAAGTGTATAGATCTAACTCAAAAGACTGTTAGGCAGTAAGGCTTTATGCAGTTTTTTTATCCTACTTATATTAAAAATGCGAAAGTTTGCGAAGATCACACTCTTTCACGCAAAAACCATTGAACAGATCTAAATAAAATTTGATACAGAAGTATCAACATATCTATGGGGGAACAGTCGCGGGCGGAAACTAGTTTGTAGTACTATTGAGGTGGTTACACATCTCAATCATTATTTTTCTTGAAACTCCATGGTCCTATTATTTGACCTGACCTTTGTCAACACGTCTTGAGGCTCGCCTGTTCATCTGTCGGCTATTCCATAAAAAAATCTGTAGGAGTAGTTACGTTTTAACAAACTCCTTTGAAACCTACTAACTGTAGTCATAAACTTAAAGTGAAACAAAGAAAAAACGCAATTAAAACGGGTCAGTAAAGCGGATGTTGCGTTTAAAATAAAATCACAAAGGGCAGAGTTTAAGCAGTAAAGTTGGAACTCGCTAAAGAAGTTATCGTTCTTTTCAGGGATAATTTCAAAGAATTTACGAAAGAAAACTTTAAGTTGTTTTCAGCTAACAAATTTTTTATTTTCGTTCCATTGAAAGTTATTTTTTCACTGTTTTAAACCTCCGTATCACATGTTTACGAATTTCGGTATCGATTGAAGGTTGATAGATTGCACTGTACTTGGTGCAACTTCGATCTGGAATTTTTTTCATACAATATCGTCAAGTTGGTGTGGGAAAAATTCCAGATCTAATTTGCACCGAGTATAATATTGGCGATGCCCGTGGTGTTGCTAAGGTCCATGGGCGGCGGTGATTACTTACCATCAGGTGACCCGTCTGCTCGTTTGTCTGCTTTAGATATAAAAAAAAAGACGTTC
>DWJZ01004299.1:0-15553 GCA_018249125.1 Asbolis capucinus | reverse complement strand
AAGGTATGCAGGTACAGGTGCAAACTTTAAGATCTTAATCTTAATATATAAAACACACATAAATTAAAATATAACTAACTAGTACAAAAAATAGAGGTTAGTAATAAAATAAATGCGATAAATAATAAAACTAAATTGAAATACCCTGATCGTAAGCTATAAATCAACGATCAATAAGGACAAGGCCAAATGAAAATCTTACATTTACAATTACTTCTTTAATTTTTAATTAATCCATAACCTGAAAGTTTTAAATATATAAATACGTAATACAGTTTTGTCACTCTACTTTCCTGGAACAATTTCCGCTATCGCTTATCGCTACCATCGCCTCTATATACTCATTTTCCTAGGAATTGCGATGCGCCAAGGAATGTCTTTATTGCTTGCAGGAATTTGCTGCGAGGAATTCAATAAGATGGTACATTGCGTTTAAATATATAATGTAGTGGAGAGTATAATAACTGTGTTGCTTCAGCCTCGCATTCTTTTTAAGAAAATACAACGATTCCAGCTATAAAGTAGCCCTAAATAAATAATTATTTTAGTTTATATATATTAGCTCTTTCATAAGGAATTCGGGTTGATTAATAGTGAAAAAATAACTGCTATTACATATAGGTATTGCAAATTTTCATAGCTTTAATCCAGTGTGTCTTTGAATCTGGTGCAGTTGAAATAAATGCGGTGTTCACAAAATAGTCTGAAAAGGAGATACATTTCTCTTCAATCTTGCCTCTTTGCTGATGATCGTGATTTCGATGCGAAGTTTTTTCAACCGCTTGTCGAGTATGGCGATCAGCAGCTTGATGGAGTGCTTTGCTTATTGGCATTTCCAGATGTTTGGATACCTGATCTGATCATCTTAACGGACTTCCTCCACATAGTCTCTTGCCTGTCACATTTAAAAGGAGATAGTTGCCATTGAAATTGCTCCAATTATACGTAGTTACAAAATTTCTTCATTCAAGTACTAAAAAGTTTCTTTGAGTTTTAAGTTACATTAAATATTAGTATTTTTAACTATTCCAGAACTTTAAAAGAAACAAAACGTCTTTGTAAATATTGTAATATTATAAACGCGATTATTTGTGAGCAGGTTTGATGGATAAATGTTTATTAC
Organism: Asbolis capucinus; assembly: GCA_018249125.1. Taxonomy (NCBI): domain Eukaryota; kingdom Metazoa; phylum Arthropoda; class Insecta; order Lepidoptera; family Hesperiidae; genus Asbolis; species Asbolis capucinus. The sequence goes on along the minus strand of DWJZ01004299.1, from coordinate 14,430 downwards.
TTTTACTGTCCTCTCTAAAACCTAATACGGGCTCTAAACTAAAATTTACAGGCGAAGACATAAACATAAAAAAGTCATGTCCTTACAAGATTATGCATTGGTTATAGTCACTTACTGGGTTTTAAAGTCCTCTCACGGAAGTGAGAGGTGCATTTACTGAGATTTGATGCTTAAAGGCTTATGAAGATACTAAGGTTATGTAATAAAATGATTTTTGTAAACTATTTTTGTTACTAGGCCTTAAAAATGGAACAGCCAGCTTTTAATACTATATAAAGCCCAAGTACGACCATGTGTGGAGTACTGTTGCCACATTTGGGATGGTGCTTCCCATCTGTTAGGCTTGTGTTCGAAATCCCATCTGTTGGCCTTGGATTTGATGGAGAGGCGTGCAATGAGGCTTATCGGTGACCCTGAAATGGTTAAGACCAAAGTACAAAGCCTCGAGCCCAGGTGCAGAATTGCCAGCCTCTCGGTATTCTATAGGGTACAATTTAGAGACTGTGCCCAGGAGTTACACGACTTACTCGTAATTCCCCTCACCTCTTTCTTCCATCTTATGACACGACACACCCAGGATATCCATCCTTACACCGTGGATATACGGACAGCACACTTCACCCTGTCTTGTGTACGGCATACACGAAGATTGGGATAAGTTGACAGCGTCCGTGTTTCCGCCCAAATATAAGTGTCTTGAAGACAAAACTGAATAGGCTTCTTCTAAGTTAATGCGCTTTACCATCTTAGACTACATCGCCACTTACCATCAGGTGAAAAACAGAGATTGTAGTCTAGCATTAACTTATAATACCTATGTGAGAAAAGAAAGTCTAACGATCTAAGTGAATTTTTGCCTTTTTCAATATTATTATCAACACACCACGCGATGGAAGCCGAGTTTAAAAGCTAGTACAGTAACAACTAAAACCATATGGATCTTAAAATAATCTTAATTTTTATTTTTTTCATTCTCTCCAATCCTTGTATCTTTCTTACCTGTTTCTCCATAGTATTTTCGTTAATGAAATAACAAGCAAAGGCCTTGAATTAGACCGCTGTATTGTGGAGACATACAGTACTATAAAATTAAATACGATGCTGCGTTATATTAAAAATATATTATAATTAAGAAGTTTATTTTGCTATGTTATAATATTTGATCAATAATAATAATATGTGTCTATGAGTTTAAGTAGACAAAAAAGAAAATTTTAACTGTGACGAACTTTATAGTCCTACATCTGCGTAATTTTTGTAGTACAAAGTTTTGGTTCAACTATTCATACTTAAAAAAAATATAATACGTTACAAAATAGCGATATAAACTGTATCAGTCATAAATGTAACATTTTTTTATTTTACTGTAAATAGGCAGTGTTATCCTAGTGGTTTGAACATTGGTCGTTCGAACGGGAGATCGTGGGTTCAAACTCTGTGGCGCGCACCTCTATTTTAAAAAGCTATGTGCGTGTCAAATGTTGATTAACACTCGCACGGTGAAGGAAAACATCGTGAAGAAACCTGTTCTCCTGTGAATTCTCCACAAAGTTCTCAAAGGTGTCATGTCCACCAATCCTCACTTGGCCAGCCTGGTGGACTATGTCCTGGCCCCCTCTCATTATGAGTGGAGACCCGAGCCCAATAGCTTAGTGACAGGGTTACGTACTTTGTCTGTATAGATAGATAGATACACAGTAGCACCTCGTCCACGATTCGCCAAGAATGTTCAGTATACAAACTTGGTTGTCAAAAATTCTTTTCGTGGCCAATATATAGAGGCATCATGTTCCGTTGATACGATGGCAGATATAAAACAAGTTTATTCCGCCTCGCTGCTTCTTGGAACCCGTACGTTTCTTCAAGTACGGAACTGAGCCTATCTAATATTTTATGCAAAGACGGACAGACCCGTCTACCGCCACAGAGTTTTGTTGTTTGCACAGGAGAGATCAAAAAGGGAATTGCTTCTAAATCCCAGCTCTCGTGTTCTGAATACCAATCTAAATTCATCAGGCATTTCGTAATTTTAATAGGAGTGTGCGGTCGCTTCCCCTTTCACGGAGGATTATAGATCGTATAAAGTTTGCCGTTCATTATATTTTATGTTAAAATCGTTTGTACATTAATAATATGAATATATCTACGTATTAACAGTGTATCAAGACCTTTACAGTATATCAACGTAGCTACTATTAAAATAGCGCTGCTGTTCGTAAGTTCAAATCCCTAATCCTTACTAATATTATAAATGCTAAAGTATCCCTGTCTTTCTGTCTGTTATCTTTGGCCTACAATTATGAACCGATTTTGATGAATTTTGTCTACACTAATACTTCTATAGGTACGCGAAGAAATATTTGAAGGTGTTGATGTAGGGGAAAATTCGCCGTGTCAGGAGAGGAGATAAAAGGAGGATTTTCAACCTACAGAATTGTCCTTATGGGGTCGGCTAGTGATCAGTGCAGAGACATCATCGTCAGCATTGCACCGATCTTCACTTTCTTCGAGCTGGGGCGGCTTCTCCCGGCCGTTCCTACAGACTCCAATAAGATGCCGCACTTCACTTCGAGGTCTTGTTAGTTAAGACTATGCTGTATCCGGAGGACACCCATAAAGGCGTTTCGGAGAAACCAAATGCGTATACGGGGTATTTCAGCGTTCTTCCCAAGGGTGGGTATGGATAATGCATTTTTCCTATCAAAAAGGATTAAAAAGGTTCTATGGAAATTCGAAGATATAACTATAAAATAATAATATGTATTTTGTACTTGGTGAAAAATAAATATATAATATCTAGGTATTTTTGAAATTTGAACCTGAAAGGATGAAATAGAGGAATAAAACTATCCCACGTGGACGTAGATGCAAACAAACCTAGTGGATTCTAAAGTTTTGGTTGAGTTGACTAGAAGGTCATGACCTGAGTTCTTACTACCGTCTCTAATTAAAGAAATGATGCCGCTAGATAATATAAGAAACCAAATATAATGCCCCATACGAGGTGATGGTATCGCAATTGGTCAGCGTAGGGGACTATGGCATGTACCCATAATAATGTGAGTGGAGACCTAAGGCCAGAAGGGGGACAGTTAGGAGTTGCAACTATCAAGAGTATTTTTCATATTTTTTTGGAGTGCATTATAAGTTTTGTGATAAGAGACGACATGCCCAAAATATAGTGCCTCGTGCTGTAAATGGCACGCATGTCACGGTTCGCCATGAATGCCCTAGATATTCCTCATGTCTAAGGATGGCGGTTATCATTTACCATCGGATTATCCTTCAGCTCGTTTGTCTAACGCATAAAATTGTGGGCTGAAGCCAAACATATTTGCGTTTATGGCAGTAACCTTCCCTTGTTAAAAATAGCCATGTCGACCGCAATGAACATGTAGGTCATTACTCGCCTACACCCTTTATAATCACTGAAATGAAACCGCTGTCATAAACGGACATTCATCCCTGGTTACCTTACCAATGGATAAACGAATACAGTTATTTAATTAACTGAGTACATACTGACAGGTATTGGCTTATATTCCATGATTGCTTCGGTGCTTCGGAAATCCGTCAATCCTGGTTGTAACCGGTCAATCTTAGATAGTAACCGTTAAGGCACGTTGGAAGCCTCCGGGCGGCATAAAAACTATCGAAGGGATTGATCACTAAAAACCTCCTCGAATAGCACGGTGGAGTATGGTCTAGGCCTCCTCAGTACGAGGAGAGCGTTAGTAATGGGCCATCAATGTATTGAAGCCAACTGGGTACATGCAAAGCACATAAACGAGATGCTCTCTGTAAAGGTCAGAAGTACTTAGTGGATAGGGACCCCCATAACCACCATTATAGGAACCACCATTATAAGAATATTTTAATTGTTAGGAACCTGCTTCGGCTTCACAGGATAAGTAGAGCTTATATGATTACAAAGATATACGTGAGCCTTGTTTAATAAATGCTTTTAAGTAAGCGTTCAGAGCACGGCGGCTTGTTTCAAAAGAGAAGTCGGTAGAAGGATGGATGACCGTTCATGGTAAGAATTTAAGAACGCTTCCGTGCTTCGAACCGCACGTAAAGTCGTCGGTCCCGGTTGTTGTCGTGAGATAGAATTTATTCAGTCATGTCGGAAGCCTTCGGGTTGTATAAAAACATCCGACCCGGATACATTTTGGAGAGTGTGCACAGGAATTACATGACTTAATTCCCACATCGAACGAGCCGATCCCGCCTGTACGAACGACGCGTTTTGCCTCGTTTTTATCACCTGTATCGCGAATGATTGGAATAAGGTGCCCGCGTAAACATTCCGTCGGATTACAATGTCTCCAAGTCAGGAGTAAATAGACTTAATCTAAGTTAATGCTCCTTACCATCGAGGACGGTTTTGGAGCTATGAGAAGGAGTAACAAATTATACAACGCACTAATGTTTAAAATTTAGTATAAGTACGTACCTGTACTTACATACATCCGTTAGTTTTCCAGCCTGCGTTTCAATGCTTTTCTACATAGATTACTACTACGTATTGCCGGTATGCTGGTATGCCGGTAATACATTGGTGATGCAACCTAACATCATGACAAAGGTCTGCTATCAGTCATCATCCATCCATCAGATCGGATGTACGGATGATCAGATCTAATACTAGACATGGGGCTCTCCTAATTAGCCTCGGAAGTCAACGGATGCCCGCTGTCTTATACTGTATATCAGTCCATTTGGTTATGGGTCGTCCTGTGTTCCTTTTTCCAAGACATGGTTTCCAATCAATAACCTTTCTTTCTTCATTCTTGTCTACTATACCCGTATAAAAAAATAGCAGTAGAGTAAGAGTTTACTTTCCCACCATAACAATAAGTTTCTTTGTGGAGAGGGAGATTGAAAGTGTTGTGTTCCATACTTTAGAACCTGGCAGTTATTGATTTACCCTTCGAGAAACAACCCAAAATCCCCTAAGCATAATTTCCAATTGTCGTAATTTGTCGAGTGTTGTTATCCGATGTTTATTGTTGATTTTATTATTCAAGCTGTCGTTTACACTGTATTGGACAATAAAATTGCTGCTCGTAAAATCTGGCAGCCATATTGGTTTTGAATTCGGCCGTATCATCATTCGGTCCCTGGGGCAGTTAATCGGGCTATGAATATCGTTTCTGTTATATTAAACCGTTTGAATTGGTTTGGTGCAAATCTGTCATATTATATTCGATTAAAGCAATGTATCATGATGCTATGTATACTTCGTAAAATTTATAGCAGGTGTCAACAATATCTCACCGATGAATACCGCAATTTTGAACACCATATTTGTATCAGGCACCCTTCCACGGCTTGTCGTGGTGCAAACCTTGGTTTGCAAGACAATTCCTATCGTCAACTGTGGAACGAATCTTATAGAGTATTACCACATTATAACGATATGAGTCCTTCAATACGCAGGTCCATCTTTTGTTTCTCGGTTGGCAAATCGTTGATGATGTCCTCAGTATTATGAGTCTCTGATCAGCGGAGGTAACTTATAATCAAGTTTCCTATTATGAGTAGATCTGTTCGGCAGTAGTCGAACAAATGCCTCGGTGGTAGTGTTTCGCACAAGGATCTTTTGTGAAGTCCGTCTGGCTGGCTACCGCCCTCTTGTTTCACTCAGCCGCCAAGCAATTTATATTGTTCTAGCTGAGAACTTGACAGCCAGTTCTCTTTTTCTCCCCATCCTTCATTTGGTTGTTGGTATATCTGAGGTCAGATGCTGCCGTTATTGACTTGACTCCTTTGTATCTAGAAGCTCCCGTTCGAGAGACCAATATTCAAACCGCTAGACTATCACAACTTATTGAACAACGTATCGCTACGGTAAGCTACCACTGCTTATGCTGCACCCTGCTACAAAAAATGGTTTCTAACGAAAAAATTGACTTGAAAGTGCTCAACGATGCAGTCAATCTTGAACCATTTGGACTTTTTTTCTACCCACCAATGTGTTCGCCAACAACATGTCATAGACAAATAAAACCTCCGGGAAATAAATGCTAGTCTCCATTCTGATATTGAAAAATTTTGATTTCTGTTTCTATCAAAAATAATTAATGTAGAAGTTTATGGATTTTAATTATCCATTTCGTTGTTTGCACTCGTTTTTAATAACAAAATGCGATGTTACGCGAACGTGGTTATTCCCAGTAGGTTTTCTAACTGTACCTGTATTCTGTAAATGCGATTCTTTCTCTGATCAAAATGTACATATATTTTTATCAAAAAAAATCACATATTGGTCTCTGCTTTCCTTTCAGAAATTCACCATTATTATTATTATTAAGTTTAATTCATTCTGAATATTACATCTTCCTTAATCAATATCTATCAATGGCCAACTACAGAGCACGGGTCTCTCCTTATATTGAGGAGGCCTAGAACATACTCCACCACGCTGCTCCAAAACAGATTGTTTAGTGGCTGACCCAAGTGTCGGAAGTTTAAGCCGTCCGAAGGTCTCCGAGATTACTTAATAATTTACGTGCCCTCTTTAGCACAGAAGCGTTCATGCCATTTTTGCCACTAGCGTTCACCCATTTTCCTACCGTCCTCGCCCGCTATTGCTTAACTTTTTCAGTCGCTTACTATCGAAGCAAGCCACATGAATATGAACGTTATGAATCTAGAACACGATAAACATTTTATAATATTTTAACCATTTTTATTACATATACAAGTGGGTAAAAGAGACAAGTTTTACTCGAGCCAGTTTCATATCTTTCGTGAGTAAAGTCACTGAGAAAATCTAGTTATTATCTCAAGTAGCAACAGGCTCCTTTCTCGAATTTTTATAAGAACTGGGCAATCGCCATAATCGTCCCATCAAACCTTTTCATCCAAACGACTGTACCCATTAAAGCAACGGAGCGTGAAAAAGGATCCGAAATATTTGGAACTAGCGCGCCGTCCTTCTTTACAGTTCTTACATAATATTGTACGTATTTAAATAAATTAAGAGTTCTGTACAAACCCTGAACTTTCATTCGATATTTGTTACAATGCGATTTGAATAAACATGAAAATGCTATCAGAGCTTGTACATTTGCATCGATTGTAAATGGCTGCCTGAGTTAAGTAACAACGGATGCTGTTGGAAAGTGGATAGGTGACTGCTTTTTGCTTTATTGTCTTCCGTGTTTAAGAACCCACCAGCAAGCACTAAGAAAAATAATTGGAACTCTTAGTTTGTAAGCCTTACAGAGTTAAATGTATGAAGTATAGTGTGTGTCATAGAAATGAAAAATAAATATCAGTAGACTTTAGAGGTGCGCCCGCTAAGTGACTGGTAGCAGAACTGGCATATAGTCACGTCCAACTGTCACAACAATATACCACCACCAGAAACTCTGCGAATGTTTTTAACAAAAAAACCTCTCCGCTAATCCACATTGGTGCAGCGTAGTCGCTATGCTCTAGGCTTTTACAATATCATAGAGACCCGTGAGGGATCAGCGCTCGCTACTACGTCATCTTATTACTCTTTTGGCGTCACTATGCCACGTCGCCTACATCTTACTTCTTTGAAGCCATACATAAATCCGGTATTCCATGTCATGAATCGTCGGCATTGGAATCAGATCCTATTGTCCTCGTTGTCAGTATTGTAACAATTGATTTTAAGTGGGTTAATCCACCATAATGCTGGAAGACATTTTGTTATTCAGCGAGTGTGTCTAAATGAGTGGGAAGCGGAGCTAGTCTGCAACAGCCGCCGTAGCCGTATCTATCGCCCTGGAGTCGCTCCCATACCCTGCGAGGGTCCAGAATGTTACAATGAATGGTTTAAATCCAGATAAAATTCCATCCATTCATCCATCAGCCTTTACACGTCCTCTATTGGTGAACATAGGCCTTTACTAATTTTAAAATTAGTAAATTAAAATTTATATTTCTTAATTTTTTTTTACGTAATTAAAATTTAAATTAATAAATTATTTTTTTATTACTTAATTAAAATTTTTATTAATCAAATAAAATTTAAATTGCTTAACTTAAATTATTCTTCTTAATTAATCATGATCACGGATGATTTAATATCATTGAATTGAACTCTCTATATATTGTAAACATATTTTAGTGGTACAACTAAAACTATTTACAGGTAGCATAGTTTATAAACTTTTCACTGCAATAAACTCTTAAAGATCTACAAAGAACACTCCCAACACTTTAAACTCATTCTCAGAACAACCTACGAAACAAGTTGAGCGAAAACACTTCCGAGAGATATAAATGTATTGCTTTCTATATTTTCTTCGTGCTGGGAAGGAACTTCGACTGAAAAGGGAGGGAGGTTTTTGTATTTGTGGAAATAATAAATGGTTTTCTTTTGCACAAATCTCAAGGTTTACGTAACGCAATAATAATTGATACGGTATAGAGTTTTTTTCTTACTGTATGCAGACTTGTCTACTCGTTTAAGTTGATGGTTCACTGAATTGATTGTGTTCATACTCGCCCATGGGCATTACAACTACATTACAAGCTGTGTTGTTATATAATTTGTGGCAAAGACATAGTTGTTAGTGATCCTGCCAGTAAAGCAAGAGATCGAAACCCCAGCCACGGCAGTGTTATTTATATTTGACCCAAAACAATAGGAATATTAGGGTCCGATTATTTTAAGGTTACGCTTTTTATATATATCTAACCTATTTGTAACTTTCCAATTGATGAACACGGGTGTTCATTTTCATTATGTTATGTTTAATAGACCATGTTGAGAGACATCAAACGATACATCGGATAGTTTGTATTTGGTCACATATCAGGCGGCAGATTTTCATTTCAATTGCTTTGCACGTTTCTAATTTTAATTTCGATTTCACAGTGGAAATATAATCATTTTTGGTATTAAGTAGCTGATCACGTCTTAGAATTTATTAATATTGCGTTAAATTGTTCACAAATTTAACAAAACTTCGTGATTTTTTTTATTTTTTATTAAATTAATTTTCGTTAATGTTTTGAGATTCTTCCATGATTCTTGACGGCGACAAATTCAACAAATACCGTAATGTTATAATCAGTAGAATCAAGAGTGAATAGGCTTTGTATATATCGCTGCTATCAGGAAAGATCACGGACCAGCACAAATTTACAGAATGTAAAAGAACCACGCTATAAATGTTGCAACTTTTAACAAGGTCAATTGGTCTTATCTTTTGTCAGACTATATGCGAGGTCTTAATGATATGCAGAAAGTCAACTTTGCTCACTTCCTGGAAAAGTGTTTCAAACCGCTTACTTAACACTTCTCATTAGGTGGCAGAGAAGCGTGAAGGCATCTCAAAAACAACTGTACCTAAATTATAAAGCATCTATGTAGAAACTTGTTCCTTAGCTGGAACAATGCTAATTTAGACTAGTTTTAAACTTCAATGTATAAGAATAAAGCTGATGATATAAAAATTGTAGTTTTGTCGAATGAAGATGTATGTATATTATTGTGTATCTATTTCGATGAGTAATACAATTAGATGTGGGATCAACGACAGAAATATGGCACGACACATACCAGCTCACTTTAAATGTGGGTTGGTGTTTTATTTAGTTCATTTCAAACAGCCGACACATCAACACGCCCCAAAATACCGGAAAGTGTATTCATATTATTTATTACAACCAACTAGGTAAAGTGGGCTAATTAAATTGAAAGTAGTATATTTTCTTTACTTTTTCTAGTAAGTAGTAGTAAGATGTGTAAGTGTTTATTCATGCAGACAGTATTTTGTGAATATTTCTATGAAAGGCGAAATCTAGTACAGTAAATATTATTGAATGAAGTTGTTTAACCTAAGGTTTCATTTGATTTAGGTAATTTTTGTGTAGACAAACAAGCAGATAGGTCATCCTATAGCATTTGAAATATATAATAAAGGCAACGTCAGAAACAAAACACCAACGCATGGTTTCGTGAGTTTGCCGCCTGAAGCCTCTGACATGGGCTAACAACTATTAACAGGTGGTATTGACGGCTTTTTGTGCCCTCCACATCACAGAAGCGCTCAACACATGGCTCAAGCCGTCACCAACTTACTACCGACCGCTCCAACTGTTGCTTCATTGCTTGTTGTTGATTGATCAGTTAAGAGCTGAATAACAATAAATTCAATTAATTCAATTATGGTTCTGTAGCGCTCGTCGCTTCCACCTGCTGTTTAGAGCGCATTCCCGCAGCGAATGGCGACATACACAGTACGAATCCATATAATTTCGCACATACAATGATATTATAACCATAGATATGCTTGTTTCATATATTTGGGACTTCAATGTTTGATGCGCTTTCAAACGTCATCTTGGACGACATTTTTTTTAAAGTCGAATCGTTTATTTCATATATGTAGGTATTTATAATAAACTTATAAACGTAATTTTGGTATGTACCACCGTTTCGGAAAGGCGTCATAACGAAGAGGACAAGAAACGGCGAAAGAAACTCCTCAGCACATGTTTTCAAAAATAAATATAATAATAATAATACAATATCATTAACAGGAACACACTTGAGTAACCGTAACCGGCTACGAATGAGTATTATTTTCAAGCATCCTTGTCATGAATCATGTCATCATTGAAACTCTGGTACCCTGAAGAACTCATCGTTCTTTTAATTAGAATAAGTTAATGCTAGACATAAATTCCACCGCATAGTAAGTCGTCATTAATTGATAAAATTATAAACTGAATACAATTTTGAATGATCTATATGACATTATGACAATTAAAAAATAATAATGAATGAATAAAAATTAGTTTATCTGTCCATTCAATCAATTAATCTCACAATTTTTTACGGTACTAGAATTTAGGGACTTGCTTTTTTTACAAGTTATGTTTTAGATGCATATAATATTTTGTACTGACATATGATATACCAATCCTCCATTTGTTTTATTCTGCACTTATAGTTTTTACTCGATTTAAATAAGTAATTTGTGAATTTTTATGATACATAAAACTCGAATCTTCTCAGTGACTACCATTGTAAGTGTATCATAATTTGGTAGCAGCAAGTTTAGGGCACTCATGTCATATCTATAATTGTAATATCATTGCTCATACCACAAATTTATCATTAATTATGAATCCTCGATACTAATAGCAACGATTAATTTACCCACATAATTTATAACTACCCTAATTCCCCAGAACAATAATTGTACCAAGTTTAGGTCTAATGCCGCTTGAATAAATAAAGGTAAGCAAACATTAGACCTAGTTAAATTAATGTACTGTGGTTAAGTTTACAGTTTATGAAGTATAGTTTACTGTTTTTATACATATTAATTTAACTGACATGCAAAGAAAATTAAATTTGTGATCGACTGTATGTATTTATGGTATGTACAAGAACTTGGGGGGTTTTGAACCGTTTTTACTTTGGCCTAGTTCAGTCCGTGGCTTCGCCCGGGTCATTGTTGATAAAAATAAATACGTGTTATTTCAGAATATAATCCACTTTTCTAGATCTTGATCCGTTTAACATATAAACGGGCATATAATCCCTGGGGAACCTACAATCGGCGTAAAATCTATCCTATATTCATTTCCTGGATGTGGTCTAGTTTCAAAAATTTTCGTACACTTTCACATATATGTACGATATCAGTAAAATACATAGGTTCCATGTAAAAGACAACATTTATCTCCTATATACACTAGTTTAATTACTTTGTTACTAATTCTAGTTTTTGCTGGTCTGAGGCTATTATCAAAAAAATCAGTTCTCAGATACGCCAGTCATTTCTAATTGGCAACTGACATAAGTAAGACCATTCTTTGATTCAATATTTTTTCCATGGTCTTTATAATTGACAGTAACCGAGTGCTTTGCTGTGAGGTATAAGACGATTCGTGAGAAACATTCAACGATTTTAAAATGTTCCAGATACGAAATACTTGCCAGCTGACTTTGTAGTCTTCTTTGCCATTGCAGTGGAAAATATCATTCCTACCTCGCCACCGACAACGTGCTATTTTATTACCTTAAATTTTCACTTCACAGCGATTCAATTTGACAGTATGGCAATGTCTAAGTTGTTGGGCGCTCTTAGTAAATTTCTAATCGCCCTCTTGGCAGAAATCACATTATACGTCGACGATAATCTATACGATTTAATAAAATTTTAGTGTCTGTTTGTAACATTAAATAACCGCTTTATATATATGCAATGTATATACATACATATATACATACACGGTATATGGCGTACTTGCCATATTGGGGCGGCTTTGAATACACACCCCAATCTCATGCTGGCCTACCAGGTTGTCGTAAAAAGGGTACAGAAGCTAGCTGCTCGGTGGTAGGACATTGCAGAAGGCTTATTATCTTTTTGTGAAGCCCGTCTGGCTGGCTACCACCCTCTGCTTGAATTAACCGCTAAACGGTTCTTCGTGATCTGGCTGGGGGCTTGAAAGCCAGTTTCTTTTTATCCTCTGCCTTCGTCCATCTTCCTCCCCAATCTTCTTCTGTCACCCGTCCTTAAGTGGTATGTTGTTGGTGTATGGTATGGTAGTGATCTGGGTTCAGTTGCTGTCGTAATTGATTCTTGTTTTCTTCGGCAATGTACCGCTTCTCTTGTTTCTTTCTCTTCCCCGCGTATACGAGTCTATTTCTTCCTTCCTGGCAGGCAACGCGTTAGTAACACATCACACAACAGAAAACTGCTACACATATGAAGCAGAAGGCACATATAAATTTTGAAGTCCACAATAGCGCCTGACGAGGTATATTAGCATGTCAGTGGCGTCGTTAGTTCCGGCTATAGTTAGCAAAATAAATGTAGCGACACTAAATTTTGCTGTAGAGCGATGGAATTGTAAATTGGAGCAATTTTGTTACCACAAAGTTCCCCTATGTTATTTGTGTGGTGTATTTGTTATTTTTTGTTAGCGGAAAAATAGTCTATAATTCAGGAATTTTATAGAATGATAAGGCACAAATTATCGTCAGTAGTGCAACCCATGGCTGTCCCACTACTGGGTTCGGGTCTCCTCTTACAATGAGGGGTACAGTCGTGCACCACGCTGTCCAAGTAAGGATTGGTACACTTAATATACCTACGAGAACTTCATGAAGAACTCTCAAGAGCGCAGATACAATATTGCGTGGGTCATACTCGTTGCTAAGGAAATAGAGTAGAGAAATTTCTTGTACATACTATTTTCTTGAACATATTAAATATAACATTGTTTTTGTCATGTAAATCATCAATCAACGATAAAAAATTTAAGTAAGGGGAATTTTAGGTCAAAGACAAAATTTTGAAATGATAACTAGTAGCGCCATCTGTTTTTTGTTAATGATTCTGAATTGAGAGTTTCGTATAAAGTTATATGTGGGTCGGTGGGTGAAGTCATTGGTTGTACTTAGCCAGTATAGTTAACTATGGTCTGTACCCTTACATCGTGACCGAAGAGTCGAGCCCAGCAGTGGGACAATTATGGATTACAATGATGACAATGACTTTATTCATTGTAAACTATAATTAACTTCTAATAACCAAATTATTAATAAACTACGTCCCAATGGCTATTTATGCTGGCGTATCATTAAATAATCTCTTTGCAATACTCAACCATATGCACGTCGGTATAAAGTTCAAATTTAATTGATCAGTTTGCGTATAAGCTGAAATTGTAAAGGTATTATGGTAATATAGCTCGTCACGCGCTATTGTATTTTTGCAACTTACTTCAAGACCTTCAGTAAAATATAAGCTATAAAGAATCACAGCATCTGAATAGTTCATTACTCAGCTGTACAACGATTAATGCTTTTGTGAGCTAAGATGGCGGTGAAAAGAAAATTCTCATTTTCCTTCCAGAGCCTTTGCGTTGTTAAATCTTTATGGACGTTATTATGGCAGCATTGTTGGATATTTTTATTTACTGGAATGCTGAAAGCTTCGAAGCGGCATTACCTCGAGCTTCGTGAAATACGATGATTAGGCAAAATGTTCGAGTTTAGGTGAGCTTGCCTTGATGTGGATTTACGTCTTGAAAATGGGACAATCACGGATACAAGAAGGACCTGGATGAATGGAATTAACAACAGCCTATTTTATAGCAGCCTTTTGAGAGGAGCTACGTAGATCGGGTGCCACGACCGACGGCTTCGTATAAATTCCTACTATAAATAACTTTACAGCATTTTGAGCTATAAATAAATATTTCGGGACAACTCGCACACGGCCATCTGACTTCAAACTAAGCATTACGTCGTACTATGGTGATCAGACAACTGATAAACATACTCATATACATATTTTAAATACATACATATGTTGATATTTACACCCAGACACACAGGACAAACATTCCTGCTCAACACAGAAAAGTTTGACCTGGGTGGGAATCGAACCCACGACCTCCGGTGTAGTAGTCAGG
>DWJZ01004298.1:0-15557 GCA_018249125.1 Asbolis capucinus | reverse complement strand
TTAAGATAAAAGCGTAGGTCACGTTTTATCAAATACAAATTACGTGCACATTCTTTTATGAAAATAGTTGACATACGACCAGATGATCCTTCTCGTCTTTCGGTCATGGTCTTTCGGTATCCTTGTCGTCTTTCGGTCGACGTCTTCGCTTTCATCTTCTGTCACCCGTCCTGATACCGTTTGATGTTGGTATGTGTCAGGGAAGGTGATACGGATATTGATTCCAGTTTACTTCAGCCATGTATTGCTTCTTCCAGGCAGGCAACGCGTTAGTGATTGGTGTTGTTAATGTCCATGGGCGGCGGAGCTACTCGTTCTCCAGCTTATAACATAAAAAAGATAATGTAATAATTAGGTTAGTTTAATAATAATTCTGATATGAGGCGAAAATTTGCGCGATGTTGTACCAAAGAGCTAACCTCTGTCGCTTCTAACTTCAGCCAAGTCTGCTAACATAGGGCAGGGTTAGTAATCTAGGCCTTATTACAGCGCTAGACATTTAGGACGCGTCCAATTATTACGGGAGGCATTTAGAAGCGGGAGAAGGTCTCCCGCCCAATCTCATCTAATCAAACTTTGGGGAGAGGTGTCTTGAAAAATATTAGGTGTCACCAAGAAACAAAGTAAAATAAAAGAAAATAGTTTTAAATTAAACAGAACATATTTCTTAATTAAAATACTATTAAATCTTACGCAATAATATTTATAGAGATTTTACGAACGCCGTATGGTTCAACAATAGCACGCAGTTTGTTTACAGACATCTCGAAAAATGTTACGTGAGATTAGAGGATGGGAGGGCGTTGCACCAGGGGCCATGAATGCCTCCTTAATATATGCAAATTAATGCAACTAATATTATAAATGCCAAAGTTTTGTGAAGATGGATGAATAGATGTATGTTATTTTCTTCTGTCAAGAAAACGGAACCGAACGAATCTGAATTCAATTTGACTGAATTTGGAATAAGATGAGCTATTTTTTATCAATGTACTTCCCACGCCAGAGAAAATTATTTCGTATATAAATATAAGTCTCTTCTTGGATTTTTCTGAGAACAGGGGATGTGTCTTTGACCTAAAATGCAGAGAATATGCGAGCTGTAGCCCGATGTGTGGCGAAAGCCTGCGCTTTCATTTTGTACTGACCGTGTCACTCTTTTTACCGGTATCTTCATTATTGTCCACTTAGAGAGAAGGCTCTAAAGTAAGTATACAACCGAACGTTACTAATGGTTAGTAATTTTTTTTCTATTCCTGTGAAATATATTATAGTCTGTTTTTTTCATCCGTACAAATTTCGTAAATAATTTTTGTGTCTAAGTTTTAAAAGTTGATATTTATAATAAATATTAATTTGGTTATTTTTATAAAATAAGTGCATTATGACATCTAAAAGTTGTTACAGCTCAAGTATATAATATTATGATAAACATGTAAAAGCCAGTTTTATAAAACTGTGTTGTTATCCAATGGTTTGTTTACAAGATTTGTAGGAATGACAAAAACTAACTATAAGGTCATTGAAACACAATTATTTTTGTTTATTATTTCTTGTGTTGTAAACATATAAATATTTATAATAAACAGGGGTTATCACCTAATATGTTCAACTAAATGTGTGGAACTGTTAAGGTATTATTCCATTGTAATTTTAGGAAAAAATAGGTTAGTTATGCTCGTTAGTCACATTAACTATACAAAAGATTTCATTGAATGTTATGTACGTCATATATTTATGAGAAGACAGATTTCTATTATAGATAGTTTTTGTTTCATAATGGCCTCTTATTTGGTTATACTGGTGGTTCAATTCATTGGCTGTTTATTTGCACACGACAGTTGTATTTATTTTGAGTCACAGAATACTGTTTTAAGTGACCCAGCAAAAGCTATTGTTTTAGTTCACGTAAATTATATTTTATCGTTCTCTTATTTTACTCAATCTCCTTCTTTTACACGTCCTCGTAAATAATACTTTGCCGTTCTTTCTCCTGTTTTACTCAATCTTCTGTTACACGTCCTGAAGCAGTATGTTGGTATGTTTGTACTGTTGATGTCCTTATTGGCTCCGCTGTTAGTGATTGATGCCGGTTGCTTCAATGATGAACTTGTTATCTTCTGTCTTTATCTTCTCTATATTTGCCCATGATTTAAGAAACGGATCTATAACTCCATCCTTCATTCATTTTCTTCAAAATGAGTTAATTACTAATATATAAAGCTTTTACATACCTTGATCATGATACTACTCATGCGTTATGGTTTAAATACTTTCAAGCTGGCAACTACCGCCGTTCTGTAATAAAAGTGATTTGTTTTTAACTGGTCCTACCTACCGTAAGCCTATCGTAAGCCATTAATAATTCAGTTCTAAGTAATTTTCTTTGACATTAATGTGCCCTATCTGTGTTCTGTTATTGATTTTCATTTGCGACGGTAAAACCAGTACGCAACTTTTTTCATTCGCTTGACTTGACCGACTTGATTCACATTTAATATGTAGTTTCATTTTCTTCGACAAGTCTCAAGAGCCACACTAGATCACATATCCGACTTGTCAGACGTGCGATAACGAGATACAGGCTTTACTGTTTCAATAAATCGACATTGATGTGACTAAATTATAAGGTCAATTGCTTTGGACTCGTATATAATATGATTTTTACTTCCGAAGTAGACTGTTATTTAGAAAAGAGCTTGCAGCACAGACACATGATTTTTGAATACATTAATTAGTTCACAAAATATTATGTTTCTATTTAATTCTTGTAACCCGAAATAATTCATCTTAAGTTGATTCAATGCATTTTGGTCGTTTTTCTTCGGTCAAGCTCAAGAAGACCGGTTATTATTTATATATTTTAATGGAATCTTTCAAGCGAATTTCTACCCATGGTAATCTCTTTGAAAATCTTTTTACATCATAGAACTATGAAAAATCAAACATTGCGGTGCGAGTTACTCAGTGACATGTCTTGTCTCATGGATTTCTAATTCTTATAAGTACTTTGCTTTCCACTTTAGATTTCTCTAGGTTATCTACCAACGTTTAAATCTACGTCAAATTTATACATTATAGTATACATTTCAGCTGGATTTTTGTCGTACAAACTTTTGTATGGTAAAAATTCCAGATTTGCACTGAGTATAAAATGGACTTAGGTTGAAATGTTGCCAATCCAATGTACATTTCAGCCGTCTTTTTCCTGTTCATTTTTATTTTTGACTACTAGTACTTTAGCTTTAGGTGGCTTGTCTACTTTTGCGAGTATGTCTTTAAAATAGTTACTTTTATTTCGTATTGTATAATCTACTTATCACGTAACGACCGGATGTTATCATCGTCTTCTATAAAACTGTTGTTAATAGGTTATTGTACCGATTCGATTCGACAAGGTTGGCAGAGGTGACGAATGTTATTACAATATTGTATTATTCGAAGCACGAGTTTAACGATAAATTGATTGGACACGTGCTTTTCATGTTTGGTGCATTTAATTTCATAAAATGGATGTTGCGTTATACTTAAAAGTGTTTTGGGAACATTTACGGGGTAGGCACGTTTTCTTTACCGACAACCTTGGGTAAGAAGTCGATATCCGCCACGTAGTTTTGCTTCATCCTCATTGAAGTAACTAATATTTTGTTGATGGATGGCTGCGAAGCATACATTGATTCAGTTATATTTGATTCTGAATGAAGTAGCCGTATGTCTTATAACTTAATGATCTTTGTAAATTTATTTATGCATATAATATATGACTTTTTGTTTACCTTCCTAATAGCTCATTGATGATGAAACTGAATAAACACATGTACATAATTAAAACATAATATATTACGTATTCTTTAGTACTCGTGTAATAATTAATAACAATTTCATAGAGGAATATTTGTATTACGATAATCTCAGATACGGAAGTGTATCACGGTCTGAAACCTTCATCGTCTTAACATGTTTGTCAGTGTCATATTTATATCCGTTTTAGATTATTTATAGTTGTTGAATACCTGTTTACCTGTAAAACATATCAATTATTTTAAATTCTGCTTATTTGTTTATGGTTTGTTAAGTTATATAAATTTGTTATAATTATTTACGTCTTAATATTTTTTTATGTTCACTTATTTCTTCGGTTGGCTTTCTTCTATTTATTTAGAATCGACGTGAATGTGGTCATTTCTTAATTTTCAACGATAAATAGGTAGTTTAGTCTTGCCACCGATGTCCCTGGGCAATATTTTTATATATTACTCGTCTTTCAAGATTCATTTTCTAAGCTAAAAAGTTAATCATAATAAGATTACGTGATATGAAGAAACGCTGTATGATTATTTACTTTGGTATTGTCATTAAAATTTTTAAATAAATAAGCTCTTGCGTTATCTAAATAAGGAATTCAAATAATGTTACAGGAGTTATTAAAATTATCTAGGTTATACCTACATTTAATAATAACAGCCTTCTGACTTAATTTTCCCCGTAGCAAGTTGATTCAACCCGTTCAAATACTCTGAATATATTACACGGTTAATTCTTAATTACCATGAGAACTTACTCCTCGATCGTATTCAAAATTCCATGTCAGGGGACGTGCATTGCATAATAACTGTATTTGATATCCACTTGTGACCAGTTTTTGTCCACTACGTTCATACTTGTATGGAGGATTCCTTGCAAATCTGGTTGGAAGACTGGTAAGCTGGGCTAATATATTGCTATCTTACAAGTAATTAACTGAACTGTATTTAAGATTCATTTGATTGAAGTTCTTTATGACAAGATTGAATTTTCTCATGAATTACAATGTAAAGGCCTACAAACTTGATTATCCATTGGAGTTGCCTAAAATTGTCAACAAAATTGAGGCTTCTGTGAATTTTTCCTTTGTTAATTATTCCACGCTTATTACACGACTAAATGATTGTATACTCTTATTTGATCTTGTCTTAAGCTGTGTACACGGTTTCAATTTCTCGACCATAATTAACTGACTCTGAGATTGCATTTGACCACAATCTCCAATCAGGTGTGGCGGCTCATTGCCGTTTATAATCATAATACCGGTCACGCGTCGTCAATGCAAAGTTTATGCTAGTGAGAACACTTATGTACAGTTAAGGCAACGTCTCAACTGCTGCCTTCATTCAATATGTCCTTTTTAGGCTTCGTGATATTACGATGAATTTTAGTACTGATGATGATGACATATTCTGGGTAGAAAACTTTCTGTAAATTTATCTTATAAGTAGTGATTACTTTTTCCATGAGTTAAATGATTATGATACTTATTTCCTTCATTTTAGCACTTTTTTTGTTAGTTTGATTGTTTATGCTTTATGAAGGTCAGCTGCTGTCATGGAACGTTGGTCACTAATGCCCAATTGAGATGTTTCTGTTGAATATTTTTGTACCTAACATTTATGTATGTGCTCCTCACCATCAAAATCTGAAGTTCTAATTCTAATTCCGAACTAGTTTCCGCCCGCAATTTCGCCAGTGTGGTAGGTACGCCATAAAATGTAGCCTATGTGTTATTCAAGATTATAATATATCTCTGCCAAATTTCATTCGAATTCGTTGTCGTTATTGTGTTAAGGATTAGCAAACATCCATCCATCTACCCATCTATTCCACAAACTTTCCCACTTATAATATTAGCAGGACTAAATTCATTCAATCATTGATTTAAATTAATCAGCGTAATTACATGTAGATAACTACTACGAATTTCAAGGTGATTTACGTGGATACTGCAGTGTAGGTTCGCCGAGCGGCAGTTGTGCTCGCGTCTTGTCCTGTGCTGTTCTATAACTGTTTTGTATAAACAAACTTAACGTGTCACATTTTGAGTTTGGAAAAATGTAATTTGGTTTTATATATTTCTGTTCAATGTTATTACTGTGCCAATAATTAGGTGATCTTCTATTGCTGTACTAGTGATAGTGTAATTTTAGTATCAATGTTTGATTTTTTTTATTTCGTGTTACGGTGAGACCATTGCAACAATAAATCAAGTACTGAATATTAGCAATCTTTTAG
The DNA here is from genome assembly GCA_018249125.1 of Asbolis capucinus. Classification (NCBI taxonomy): domain Eukaryota; kingdom Metazoa; phylum Arthropoda; class Insecta; order Lepidoptera; family Hesperiidae; genus Asbolis; species Asbolis capucinus. Next base: position 9,512 of record DWJZ01004298.1, on the reverse strand, counting down.
GGTTAATCATGTTTGAAAAACTTTTGCTGTATGGAAGCATGTGTTCCTTAATTATTTATGTTACTTTTTGACCAAACTAATGTTGTTTTGCCGAAATATTAAAAATGACGAGTGGTATAGTGGTGGAGATAGAAGTGTCCAATTTTTATATTGAAGGGTTTAATTTAATTAATATTGTTTCATTTTAAAACAGTAATTTAAAAATGCCGAAAAAAATTTAATTAAAAAAATAATGAATAACTCCATTTCGGGGGATTGAAAGCAAAAACTATATACACAATTTTTATATATTCCTCCACTAATTATGTGAGTATATTTTGTTTCATGTGCGTTGTTGCATTGCTTTAGAAGATCAAATACATTTTTATCGTATCCATCGATATTCTTGTCAAAATTTTATGTGTACATCTCAGCTTCACTTACGTTGATCTATCTGTATCTGAGATTACCTCGGCCTTTTAGATTACACAGTTAGTGTAACCGATTTAACAAGGCTGTTGGTATCAATATTCAAGACAGTTAAATGAAAAAAATATATATTTTAATCTCACATATCCGATTACATTTTTATAGAATTTTGATATACCCACATACCTACTGTAATATTTATCGTATATTATTGGTTAAAATTCCGTCAAAATACGTGCAGTTGTTTTTCAGATTATAAGTATTAAACAAATAGATTTTCTTTCGGACTGTTTAGGTAGTTCGAAATGATTTATAAAGTTGTTACCATTTTTATAGGATTCGTCTTATGGGGCCGTGAAAACAATGGAGGCATTTTATGCATACGTCATCCATATATCATTCTTTTATTTTCATTGATAAATTAATTTACAGTAGCAGTAAAATTTCTACATATTGTACGATTTTGTCCTATTGTATAGTACGGTTCCAATTATTATTTCTTCGCACAGAAACTCGTATATTTTTAAATTTAGTAAAACGATTTGGGTCATTGTTTACAAAATTCTCTATTCAGTGGAAGTATAATTATGAGTTGAATACGGCTAACGAAACTGAAATATAAATTGAAATAATTGCTAATGTAGTGTTAGATTCTGATGAAGTCTGAACATAATTTAGTTTTACATTTAAGGTCAAAATACTAGAAAAATGGGTGAGCCAACTTTTAGAAGCTATCGTTAATACGTAAATAATAATTTAATAATAATAATAAATTAATACGTAATTAATCCCAATAGATATCTTCATTCAACGAATTCACAAACAAATATTCGTCTTTTTATTATTTTCAAAAAGTACCCTCTATGTAAAAGTAGGTACTAACAAAAGCATGGCCTGTCGATACATTGATCGCAATAATCAGACTTGTAATGTTCATCTATATATGTATATCTGTTTCTATTGTTAATTTTTGACCTTAGTTATGTGAGCTATTGGTTCCCAAAACGAAATATGCATATAGTTTTCATTTCATTTCACCCTCAGAATACGTTTGTTTTCGTCGTAATATCAGGTCTTTCTGGAACTCGATTATATATATATATATATATATATAATTATAATTTAAATATCTTCTACTAGTAATTAATACAATCCTAGTAGACATACATATACATATTTAAATTATAATTAGAATCAATATTTAAAATTAAAAGTCGATGAGTTACACGGAACGTCACGCGTGGTTCAGTTGTTTTAAATAACAAATGTTGTATGTAAATATACCGTTATAATCAAAGCCTGGTAGTAAATGTTACTTGTTAGTTTTATCGACGTTATGTGATATGATGTGAAATTGGATTGGTTTTATGTTTTTTTATTATCCAGCTTTTATTGGACATTTTATGGGTTGTGTGTAATTGCATAATAATTAAGTGTTAGAGTTTAGATTATGTATTTTTGATTGTATGAATGGAATGTTATTGAATTTTTTGAGTCTAGAGGGAGAGCCTTTTTAATTATTCAATAACAAAAAATATTCCCCGATTGTATCGCGCATTGAATCAGTTTTTTGGTAGTAGAATAAATTGAATGGGAATAGATTCTTTTTCTTACCGATAAATTTTATTCGATGATTCGAGTGTACTTGTTCGATGATACTTGTGTCGTAGTAAAGTCGAAAGTTCAGTTACCTTTGTTTTTAACGGACTCATTGAAAAGATAGTACGAATAATTAATCTATAATTATCCAAGTTAAGGTTACTGACTGGTCACTTGGTAGATCTGTGGTAATGAATTATTTTCAAAAATAAAATAATTTTGTCAATGATATCAATAATAATAAATAAATATCTTTGGACCACTCACACACGGCCATCTGACCCCAAACAAAGCGTCAGCTTGTACTATGGTGATCAGATAACTGATAAACATATATATATATATATACTTTTAAATACATACATTTGATATTTCTATTACACACCCAGACACGCAGAACAAACATTCCTGCTCATCGCAGAAAAGTTTGATCTAGGTGGGAATCGAACCCACGATCTCCGGTGTAGTAGTCAGGTTCACTAACCACTAGACCAACCGGCATGTCTGTATGTTGATAAGATATGTTATATTGTGATGTATGTATGTAATTAACTGTGTTTTATCTCTTAATCTAACCTAGGCTGATATAAATTACTTGCGTAATATTTTGTTTCTTTGTCTGTTGTTTGATGATCTACATCAACATACATATATTATGCATATCTAAAGAAATGTACATAAATTTTAATAGATAGTGTACATTGACAATTGTAAAAGGAGATAATTTTTTTAAATAATTCTCTCCTGTCTCTTATAAGTCCTCTAAGTTAAACAATCTATACTAATAATAAAACTGTAACAGGGTCAATTCTGTACATTAAGTACCTTTTGAAAATTTTGATGCAGAGAGACTTTGTTATCGATATAGAGCCCAAGACAATTTTTTTTTTTGGATTTATTGTCTGTTTGTCTGTCTATTCCAGCTTCACGCATAAACCACGGACAGATTTAGATGTCGACTATGCTAAGTTGCATCTAAATCTATTAAAAACCAGGAAAAAAATATCTATTTAAAACCCGAGAATGGTTATAGGATATGTTCTATCCCAGGATATGGCTTAGTTACCACAAGATAACAGGTTAAAGTTAGTATGGCAACTCCGAAACCAATGGACCAATTTAGATGAAATTTAGCATCTTTGTAGCTTATGTAAGGACAAGATTATAGGATAGTTTTTATCCCAGAAAACTGCTGTGTTCCCGTGGGATATTAGGTCAAAGTTAGTATGGCAACTCGTCCCCACTGGACAACACTTCTTCCGAAGTGAAGCGATTGCAATTTCTAGTTAATAACATAATAATATAAAGGTGATATAATTATATATTTTTGTTAACAGATCCTCAAGATGGCGCGCAACACTCCAGTATTGTTCCCGAGCAAAGCCGCGGGAATGGCTTCTAGTCATAGTATAAGCTATTATTTTACTCTTGTCTTATTTTTCTTAGGTAAGTTATTCATATATTTTTTATTTTTTTTTGTTTATATGGTATATGGGTGGCATTCTCAAATACTTCGGACATATTGCAAGGAGACCGCATGACAATATGGAGAAACTGATGGTGACAGGCAAAATTGAGGGCAAGAGACCACGTCGAGCAATCCGTTGAGATGGTCGGATCAGGTATCTGAGCATCGGGTACAGATACCAATAAGCACGGCACTTCACCAAACTGCTGAACGCCATAAGTGACGACAAGCGGTTGAAAAAGCCAGATTAAAGTGTGAGAGAGAGCGGTATATGGGTGGTAGTGGATAAAAATCTTGAGTGCTGAACTTCCGTGCCTTAGAAGGCACTTAAAACCGTCGCTTCCGGTTGTCGTTAAACGATGTCGGAGGTTATTTCGATGGATTAGTCGTCATTTAAACTTCTGACACTCGTGTTGGTCACCTATCCGTATTGGAACAGCGCGGCAGAGTATTCTCTAGGCCTCATAAAGCATTAAGCAAATAAGTGAGCTGAGGAGTTTGATACATAGTTTGTAAAAGCTTCCAGTTTCCGATTTTCTGGTATACTTGGTTACATAACGAAGGAGATAATTATCGCGTTTATATAATTCTTTAGTTTTATATTTAAATAATACCATATGTACGATTTTGCCGCGATATTAAAGTGTTAGCATCTGTTTCAGCTTTACCGACCGCTCAATGTCAGTTAGACAAAATGTACATAGACGTGAAAACCATTGACCTCCTCGTGGAAGAGACGCATCTCTTCAAATTAGTACAAATGTAAGTATTTTGTAACAATAGGCTTTAGCTGAACAAAACACCGCACCCAGAGTCGCTCATGGTCACATAAATGTGTATAGAGTTTGTATAGATTTGGCTGATTGCATTTCACTGCTGGTCTTTACTAAGTTAGCGCGCCCTATATGTTAGACATCATCGCCACTTACCATCAGGTGGGATCTATGTCAAGGGTTAACTTTTTCTAAGCAAAAAAAAGCAGTTTATACCTTAGATATATTAAGTAAGTATCAGTAACAGGTTCCAAAAAATCTACTTTTAAGGATAGTAAACGATATTGGATAACTACGTGCAAAAAATTACTCCTTGGGGTTTGCTTGCCGCTTCTTCTTCCAAGACCGATCACCATAGGAATTTGTTTGAGCGATAGCGTAGCTTGACTTTCAAAATGTGTTTTTCAAAAACCTTGAATATATATTTTTTTTATTTACATAGGTCTTCTTAGTTAGTCTAGTTAAAAAAAATTTACACCAATCCACATTGGAGGAGCGTGGTGGAATGTGGCCTAGGCCTCCTCAGTATGAGGGGAGATCCGTAATCAGTAGTGGACTATCAATGGGTTGAAGCCATAAAATATATAGTGTTGAGACTTATGTACGAGCGTATACTAAAATGCGCTAATTCTCAAACCGCAGTAAGACAATGCTAGTCGGACTTCCGCATTGTTTCGATCAGTTCTTAATATTAAATACAAGTAGCAACTAATAAAGGTCGTAGGAGATACCAAGTTCTGTAAATCAAATAACAGTGAAAACCGGCTTCAAATTAGGTCGTTTTTGAATTAGCGTCCAGAATTTCACGAGCAAACTGAGAAACGGGCAAACCGACAGAAATCTTAAATTAATTTTAGGTTCGCCTTACTACAAACCCCAGTAGTAGTTTCTCCCAAATATCTTCAATGTTCATACATCGATCAGTTAAAGATTTACTAAGTATTGCATTATTTACAATATCCATACTTTGCTGGCCTGACTGCCTTGAATTTCTTTGAAGATAGAAAAGAGTTGATCGAAGACGTTAATTATTTCATGCTTGTATCATTATAGTGGTCAATACAACACAACTCTCGAGGTAGCGCCACAGATTCAACATCCAGACATAGTCCAGTTCAGTCCAACAAAAGTGGAGATACCAGGAGTGGAGGAACCGAATGCAACGGCTGTATACACTCATGATATATGCGCGTACGGCAAAAGTCCAGGACACTCGGAAGTCAGCTTCAATGTCACGCCAACAGGTTTTGTTAAGTATGTTTTTCCTTCTATTTGCTGTTTAGACTATGTAATAAATCCTAATAAGATTAGGGTTGACGAATTAAAATACGTCAACATTTTATGAAGAAACACACAATGTTTATTGTGTGAAGCTAGAAAATGAACAGACGGGTTACCTGCTGCTAAGTAATTTTTGCCACCCAAGGTCAGTAGGAACTTAAACGACGTTGTCAACTAAGAAAAATGTTATACACCCGTTCTTATAGCGGAGGAGATAAAAAAGAAGGAAGCAACAGTTAGTAGTAGCAATAGCAATTAGCATTAAATGTTTCAAGCATACGGGCAGCATGCCATCGATGGAGCATAATACAGATGCAACAACAACATCATGAGTGACAGAAGAAGAATGGAAAAGAGGACTAAAATATGGAGGGAGAAAAGAAGATTTTGATGCATTATGTTAATACGGTACTAATTATGAACATGTTTATCTTTTCCAGTGTCGATTCGATATTCCTCCGCGTGACAGTGATGCATTCTCACGCTATCAAAGTTATATCGTACATCATGGGCTGGATTTACTTCGCGGCGTGGTCTGTCTCCTTCTACCCACAGATTTACATCAACTTTAGTAGGAAGAGCGTCGTGGGACTCAACTTTGATTTTCTAGCTCTTAATCTTATGGGATTCACCATGTACTCCCTTTTCAACTGCGGACTGTATTTCTCTGAATTGATTCAGGTGATTATAATTTTTACAACTGGATAATGTTACAAGTTCTTAACCATTCTCTCTTTGACTCTTTTTCTATTTCTTTTTACAAATTTCAGTATACTGACCTATAACAATTACGAAATTCAAAGTAGTCCTTAAAACTAATACTTTAGAATTTCTTTCGTATAACTTCTATATTTTTTTATAACTTCTTTCGCTCTTAAGACTATGGCCACAGTAACATATAATTCTAATATAATATTGTAATTATTTCCAGAGTCAATATATGACCCGTTACCCACGCAGTTTGATTCCTGTGCAGCTAAACGATGTATTCTTCTCCCTACACGCCGCGTTCGCCACCATCATTACTATCATACAGTGCTGCATTTATGAGGTATTTAATTATTTCATTATCATCACCATAACCGTCATTGTCGTCATCATAACCATGGTCATAATCATTATCATCTTAATCATCTGATCTACCATCATTATTCAACGTTTCTATTACAGCTTCTCCATTACTCAAGTTATAGTGAATAGCAATAAGTGTAACTATGGCTTTGATTGAGATGAGTCTGACCTTCAAGTTATCTGATTGTACATCAGTGAGGAACCAGTAATTTCATCACATACTAAGTGTTATTTAATATTGTAGATATTTTAACAACATTTGCTCAGTCGCCCTTCTCTCTACATTCCAATGTGAAGGTCGGCGCATTGTGTCGATGACCTTATCATTGCTGTGTTTACCCATACATTGATAGGTTTTAATTGGATGCAAGAACTCTTTTTTACATTAAATTCGAATATTCTTATTATTATTATTATCATTACTTTATCAGTAAGTTTGATTAAGTAAAAAAATGTCGTTGAAAATTCGAAACTTTTAAAGTTATTCGAACTACTCCAATAGTTCCTAATTCTGAAATACATTTTTTTGGCAACTTTTGACAATATGAATATTTGGGTTAAAACTCAATTTATTTATGTGAGATATTGATATCTTGCTTTCTCTGACATCTATTTATAATATACTAGTAAAAATGAATAGCTGAATGTGAAATCTCGGGAGCAGCTGAACCGATTTCGTCAATTCTTTTTTGATAATATTTGTGGAAGTACGAGGATGGTTCTTACGGGGACAAGCAATTTCTTGAAAAAATTTTTTTTTTTTTTTGACTTAATGTAATTTTTGACTTATCATTTTATTTTTTTTATTCTACTAGCTGACCCTGAATAGCAGAGTAATTATTAAAAAAATAATAAAACATTTAAGAATCGTCGGGTCAGCAAATTTTTAATAAATACCTAAACATTTTTTTTGGTAAACTAATAAACGGCCATCTAACACCAAACGAGGCAAAGATTGACCAGTAGAGAATGATTTTAGGATAAACTCCTTTTGTGCTGTATTGCTTAAAGGTTTCTCTATAAAAATAAAATATACTTCGATAAATATCGAACACAAATGTAATAAATTAACGCTATGTTTATTTTAAAACCTAATTTTTGAGTAATTATACTAATAAACTAGGTATGACGCAAAAGTTGTATTTGGTCATTCAAGAGCTATTGCGGTTTGACAGCTCATATTTAACAACCTTTATTGTATTCAAACAATGGACACTCTTTTGTTTTCCTTATATTTATTATTGTCATTTGTTGTAATAATTTAAATTAGCAAATCTATAAAAACAAATTTCAAATATTCCTTAAGTGTGACATACGAGACATTGTTATTCGTAGGCTTCCCAACTATGACTCAACTTCGTTGAAGGTACCTTAAACCTTAGTAAGTTACTCTATCAATCCGCACTGGAGCAGCGTGGTGGAGTATATTCTAGGCCTATGCTCTAGTTGGCCAGCAATTGGTTGAAGCCAAGAGTTATGAATAGAGGTGGGCACAGGATTCGAATCATGGCCTATCGTTCGAATGACTGTCACTGTTGCTAATGTGTGTGTAAAGGTTTGAACATTGGTCTATCTCTATTGAATTATTTGGTAAATAATGAAATTAGGCATTGAGCACACTTTTTGCATAATCTGTCAACAGTAATCCGTACTATATGCTACAATAATATAAATTTGGGATGGTGGCGGAATAAAATCAATTGCCGCTGAATAAACTTTAATCTTCTTTTTACATCCATGTCCTCTTACGTCGTTCTTCTTCTTTTTTTTATCTTACTTCTCTTGTTTTCCATTATTTTTCATTACATTTATCGCCTAATCTGCCATTCCCATATAAATATGAGTGTGTTTTTGTATGCTTGTCCGTCTTTTATGTGGAAACGGAGCGACAGATTGACGTGTTTGTATGTTGACGTAGTTGATGGTCTGGATACTTACGTAGGCTACTTTTTATCAACATTGGTACTACGTGAAGTCGCGGGTGGACCCTAGTTGTATCATAAATACAGTTAGTCAACACAAATATGCTACAGAATAAAGATTATTTTTATTTCGTTAACATATTTATCTGTTTTTTTTAGCGCGAAGATCAGCGAGTATCGATGACTGGTCGCGGTATTTTGGGTGGGTTTATAGCTGTGGTGGTAGTGACCGCCAGTCTGGTGGCAGCTGATAAGATAGAATGGCTGGACTTCCTCTACTACTGCAGCTATATCAAATTGTGCATCACTCTTATTAAATATGTTCCTCAGGTGAGTGTTTGTTTTGTAATTATTTTTATGTATTTAATAAATCGTAATTATGACTGATAGGATTGTAAATATGTGCGTTATGAAAGATTTTATTACATGTCAGCTACAGCTTTACATCAGGAGCGGATTTACCTAAGAGCTCTTTGGTCTTTAGCCAAAGGACCCCAGCCTCAATTAAAAACAATAGTCGATACAAGTTTTAAGTAAAAATACATATTTTGTAGGCAAGAGGATTGACATCCCGTTTGGTTGACGAAATATTATACATATATATACATTATAATATTTTGTGAGTTTGTTGACAATTTTACTGTGAGCTGTTTGTTAAATAGGCCCCAGAGTAGTTTTAGCACAGAGCCCCACAATATAACGATCTGCCCCTGCTTTACTCATACATAAACATCAACAATTGGAAATATTACCAGTGTTCAGCAATTTCAAAAATAATATATTAGAATTAAATCTAAAATGTACTTGGTCTTGTTCTATATAAACCAGTGCATAAGGACAAAAGTAGATATAAGAATAAAAATGATAATATTAAATCCTTACACGCTACACTTGGTGCTAATTCGATAACCTAGTGGTTAAGAATTCGGCCTCCTACTCGGGGGGTTCGAACTCTGAGTTCGAATGCCAGGGCGCGCACTTCTGACTTTT
>DWJZ01004297.1:0-15558 GCA_018249125.1 Asbolis capucinus | reverse complement strand
AGATCAACCGTCACGTCCGAACGCCACACACAGAGTGAAAACAAGATTCAGTACTCTCTTGCTTTTATAGAAGTGTGCAAAGTCCTGGTCTGGGGGAACTTGCATTCGATAAGAATTACTTATCCTCCCATATTATATTATATAATTATATATCAAGGGAATGGAATAACTTGCCTGCGTCGGTGATCCCACCTAAATACGATGTGGGAGTCTTCAAAAGAAGAGTGAATAGGCATTTACTAAATTAACAATTTACACTCGATCGAGTTCGAAGTACACAAAGTTTGAGGTGGTTGTTGAGATGTTGATTTCGAAAACTTGATAATCACTTAGTATAAACTTGCTTCAACGTTAATCCATTGGTTCGTAAGTTCGTTCGTGTATACGGTAGCATCACTTGCAAATGGACACAAAGCTATCTCTACGATCTGGGAGTCTTCAGGAGAAGAGTGAATAGGCATTTACTTAGTGTGTCCAACATCTTAGACATCATTCGCTACTTTCCATTAGGTGGGATCGATGTCAGCATTAACTTATTTTATTGAAAAAAAATTTCAAATCAGTGATTCCAAAAGTGGTCCAACTGGAGATATTTGATTCCATAGTAATCTCGGTTGGGGTCGTTGACGTGGAAAAGAAATGGTGGTTCAGAAGTTTAAGGGTTCACGAAAATTTATTCGTTTTCGATAGTGGCAAACAACATTGATCGCTGTCTTAATATAGACAATCAAACAAAATATATGTAAATACTCAAAATTTCAAACAATTCCAAAGCTTTGAGGTCATCAGGAATGTTTTTATTCCTAAAACTTTCGCCATCTTTGAATGTTATTCTCATCCCATTCTCATAGATAACCTGATCACCACCAGCTTGTGTGAAGATATCTGAAAACATGAGATGTGTTCCTTATATCCCATCGAGTAAGGAGAATAGAAGGTTCAGAATTTAGACCAGAAGTTCCAGAAGTTCAGCAGGAGTACAATTGCGATAATGATGAAGCCGATCAATTACTTATAACCCCTTTTGTCTAGTCTTATTAGGTGACTAATATAATTTCTTTTTTGTCACCAGGAACTAAGCATCGACTTGGCAAAGTCTCTCGCGGCTTCAGACACACTCTTACCTTAATCGTAAATGAAATGTCGCGAGAAGATGCCGGAGCCTATAGATGTCACGTGGAAAATAGTCTAGGAAAAGCCCAGGCAGAGCTGTTCTTGCATAGTAAGTTCTCTTATCGGTCTCAATAATGGGGTCGCCCAAAATAAAGACCTAATTCTGCTCCACTTGTGTGCTCGTGAAGAATTTGAGCCTTTTTTAAAAGCAGATTTTCATGCAAAGATTATAACTAAGTCTAATAAAGTAACTAGAAGCTATCATTATTTGGTTACATTTGTTCCGTAATGTACAACTAATTGTTTTTTATCGGGCTCAGTATACATTTTTATCATAACCTGCCAAAGTTTTTACCCTACTAAAGGTATGTTCTATTAAGACTTAATAAAGAGCATTGAATTGTTAATGAATCTATTCATGACGAGGATTCATCTATCCATCCATCAGCCTTTAGATGTCTACTGTTGGATAAAGGCCTCTGCTAATTTGCGCAACTCTGACCAGTCCTGAGCCTTTAGAATCCAGAGGATGCCGGCCGTGGTGTACCTCTTTTTAATGACAAGGATATTTGGAAATAGTTGACATCCGCAGCAATGAGACCATTCTAGTTTTATTTGGTTTTTGCTAAAAAGTTAATAAATTGTTCGCATCATTCTCAAGAGATCTGCTGTCGCTCGAAATAGTTTCTTTGAAACATCAACAATGACTTGTTGTTCTACTTCCACAGTGCTTACAACAACTACAACGACAACAACGACAACTACCACCACCACCACCACGACTACCACCACCACACCACCACCTACCACGACGTTGCTGCCATGTAAGTATAGCTGAAAAGGTTTAAAGCCAAGTGTTCCGCATAAGCTGTGATAGCCAAACCGTTTGAACGTAAGTCTCTCGTACAGGAGGACCTGTAAAGCGCCTCTAATATTTTTTAATTATATGTGCGTATTACAGATTAATTATCACTTGCTACGATGAAGGAAACCGGCAAGCCTGAAAGTTTCCCACAAAGTCCTTGCAGGTAAAGTCTAACAATACTTAGCCAGCGTGGTGGACTAGATTCTATATAATGTCATATTGTAAGAGAAAACCCGAGCCCAGTAGTGCCATAATAATGGGTTGCAATCATGATATTTCCGTCAAACATATCTACTGGGTATATGAGGTTTTGTACTTCATCGCATTAAACTTACTACTGAACATGGTCTCTCAGAGTCTCTCGTCATACCTAATTATATTTAGAGCTGCATTGTTGTAACAGTAAAAAAATATGGATGGGTTTTTGGTCAAACCACGTATGAGAACTTCTTATGTCTAAGAGATGCCTATTCTGTGCCTACAAGATGACTGGCTCGTAATAGATTATCAACCAAAATCGAAGGTTTTACCTGTCCTAGATAGCATAAAAGCACTTAAGAAATTCTCGTCGCACTGCGAGCACTTTCATGCGTTCTTGCGAAATCATGGTAGACCTAACATCTAATTCCTTTAGGCCTTCATTAGGCTGGTAACTAGATATTCGTGCAGCATGGAAATAATTACGTCTTTTATAATTAAGAATTTATTAATGACCGAAGTAATAACGGAAGCCTATTTGCTCGTAAAGTAATATTTTATCATCACCCAACTTACTGAAAAGCATTGGCGGGATTAATATTAATGACAATAATAATAATGAATAACTATAAATTTTATTTCGCAAACAATATTATCCGAAGCAGTTTGCCTCGAGTTGTTAATGATTTCCTTTAAATCAGTTATTGAGAACTGGTTAAGTGTTTTTCAATTAACGTAATAATTTAAGAATCTCCACAGACTTTGAATTTTTGAAATCTTTGAAAAATTGGATCATTGAATTCCAAATTTCTTTTGTTAATTTACAATTGAAAAGTGATGTAACTTTTTTTAACTTACAATATACACCACATTTACTATGGTAAATGTGCAATAATAATCACAGCATGTTTTCATTTTCGTATTTTAATTTTAATTTCAAATGCACTGACCACAAGTATTTTTATAAATACACAATCAGTAGAAAAAACTTTCTGGGAGATTATGTTTAGCTTTCGAGTAAAATCTCATTTATTTTTGTGGAATAACCTCTAAAAACATCTTTTATTTGAAAAAGCAGAAACCCATCTAAATGTAAGAGATCATTATCTGAAACATCACAAGAGCTGAAAATGGGCTGCAGTTCTACGCGAAGCAAAAAAGCAATTCGTGATCTTTAGCTCTCAGGAATACGGTTGCGCTAAAGCGGATTACTTTTTGTTATCTGTTAAACATTCAAATGTAAATTTTATTTAGTGCAGATTAATAAAAGCTTCAATTTTAACTTTAGTTCAAAAGATCTCATTGAACTGCGCTCAATTTTGTTTGAATTTTTTTCCTTCTTGTAATTATATTTTCAGTTTAATTGTCACTTATTCAAATTTCGTTGAAAATATCATTTTCTGTGCTGATATTACATTTTCAAATTTCTTTCTATGAACTAGCTTTATCTATTTTCCAACATTTTGTTCTTGTTATCTGTATTTTAAAAACTGAATTTTTTTTATTTTGTTAAATCTTTAAATTCAATAATACCACGGCTCAAGATTCATTGTATTTACTTTTTCTTTTTTTCTCAACGTAAATAGTAGCTGATGTTTTTCGGCTTCAACCTGCGAGATCTCCTTAATACGGCAACTTCAATTAATGATGTACCGTTACAATGATAATGATGTACTAATTCGTAATTACGAATAAGAAGCGCTCATGGCCTGGCAGCTACGAGTAGAATTCCTCCTAAGTGAATCTATGTTATTGCTGTGGTCACTGAGCTGATGGCTACTAGTGAGAAAAGTTTTTGGAACGCTTCCGTGCTTCAGAATACGCCAAAAGGTCGTTGTTTTGGCCGCGGATTTTTTTATGTAGTATAAATTTATACTTGATTACAATCCCACCCGATTGTAAGTGGTGTATATGTACAGCTTGTGTCTTAGATGGCAAAGCTCATTAACTCAGAAAAAACCTCTTGTCTTGAAGACCACATTATAGTCGAGCGGAAAAACAGAGGCTGAATAGATAGCCGTTAGATATGAATTGCTTAATGATGTCAGCGGCTTTCGGTAACATTACAATTTCGAGCACTTTGGTTGACCTGTCCTGCACTCCACTTTGAAGCAGTACATATGGCATGTGGGCCAATGATAAACAAAGCCCACTAGTGGGACATTAATAGACCGAAAGCAATAATTGACAAACAAAGTATACACAAAACTCGGGAACTTGGGAACTACATTTTGGGTACTAATTCCTTGTAAGTGTAAGTTTATTCAGAAATCTTTGGAAGGCATCTTGAAGATTTCCTTAAAAAGAGTGTAATGAGCCATAAAGGTTTCTATACAGCTTACTCTTTGAAGTTCAATATTTTCATGAAGTTAGAGGAATTTATTGTAGTTTAATCAAAATTAATAGTTTCTTATTGAATTGTGCTTCGATGAGTAACTTATAAGGTAGTAGAATCAAAATACGTACACTCGTATAATTATTGCCGTATTGAGGCAGCCTCCGGCGATACTGGAATAGCCGAGAAAATTCCAATACAATGGAATATTTATATCAGATCGATACTAATATGCTGTACACGAATATTTTATTTCTATATGGTTATGCGAGGAGGATTTGTAAGACTAACTTCAAGCAAGAGTGCGAGAGTTAGGCCATTATAAAACTTTTAATGAACAGTATTCTGTTGTTGATATTATTTATAGTTTTAGTTAACCATTTAATTTGTACTTTATGAAATGAACGTGTACATATTTTCGCTGTACTATTTAATATAAAGTCATAATATTTTGTGCTAAAATGATCTCTGTGCCCTTTTGGAATTTTAAAGTTAAGTATTATACTATATGTATATATTTTTTTGTCTTACATTTTGTTTTACGACTATAACTATTATTTTATTTACATACAGATGTTGAGAGACATTTGGAGCAACTACATCGTGGAGTACTAGAAGCTCCGGGCCTTGAAGATAACTACATCGTCCTCAGTCAACACCAAATGCAGAATCTTGGTAATCCTTAATTAATGTATTTTTTTGCTGTGAAGTAACAACATTATTATTATTAACGCTATAAAAGAATTTTTTATTTTAATATAAATCATTAAAAATCCTTAGCTACAATTAATTACTTTCATACATCTTCTTGGTCCTTCGAGCCAGATTTTAATACTACTTCGGATTTTCGTTAATTTATATTCTTATTTACGTTTTAAGTAAATTAAGTAAATGTCCTTTGCTCTCAGAAATGATAACGACAATGTGACCGGAGGTCGGGGGGCATGCCGAGATCCCTTGGAGCGAAGGTTGGCCTCCCCATGATGACGCAGCTCAGACAAGCTCATGGCTTTGGACTGCTTTGATTCCCGTGGCAATCCTAGCGTGACCTCTCTGTGATCTTGAGCTGTTAACTTACTGAGGACTTTGACTAAATAAGGTTGTTACGACTCTGAAATATTCAAAGAGAAAGTTGCGAATATATCGTCAACTAATTGGTGTAAGTGTCCAATTTAAGTTTCCAAATTGAATGGTTATGTTGCATTTGACGTCGGAAAATTTAAAGGGTAATTCGTTTATTACCCAACAAGTTCGAATAAAGGACTATAGAAATTTATTGGAAAGTTAATTCATGAAATTCTACGCTCGTAATGTTCATAACTTACCTAAGTCATGTACAAGCCATAATTCTCACGTTTTATTTCGTAATATTTCAAATGTTTATTTTTTATCTGTATTATGCTGAGCCGAGGGTATAAAGAAAACTTTTTTGGTAATAAACGAAATATCCATTATCAATATAGCTTATGTTTAAGGTTAAAGCAACGACTGCTATATAGTCATAAGTACATATAATGTATGTATAGAGTTTAAGTTATATAATAGCGTATAACGATAGAAAATAACGGCTGTAAATAATTTTGCACGAAATAGTCATATCAAGACTTACACGCGCCAGGCTTAGAAGTAATTCAAATTGTAATTAAGCTGTTCCGTTCACCAAATATATTGTATAAAGTATTATGAACATTAACATTTTGTTAACACTATCTAGAACCAAAAGATACTCAGAACGTAACCTTATTAATATTTACTGAACAAAAAGAACTTAAAACTATTATTGATTTATTATCTTGACTGGATTGAACTGCTAATTGATAGTTGAATAGTTACAAGAAAAAACTAAGAAAGTTACAAATAATAACTAAAGAAAAATAAGTTTATTTTAGTAATCTTAATGACATTATTGATTTCGAATACGTTCACTCTGGATTAAACTACTAATGGTTAAACAATAAATAGTAGACTATTGTTGTAAAGAAAGTTACTTATGATTCACTAGAAAAAATTATTTATTTATTTTTTATGTAAAATAAGTTACTGCTTGACATCAATCCCCCCTGATGGAAAGTGATGATGATGTCTAAGAATTTAGGCGCACTAACTTAGTAAGTGCCTATTCACTCTTTTATGACAACGAAGAAGTACGAAACATTTTTGTTTTAAAAAATCATATTTCTGTTTAAATAAAGTAAAATAAACATCAAATTTAGACATCTCCGTTAAAAAAATATGGCCCTTGATTATTTTAATAACTATATTTTTGTTTTTGTTTGAAATGTTTCCAACTTTTTTAAAATTCTATATCTACTTCAAATTCATCGGTTTTTTTCCTTCCCAGTCTTTAGCCATATTTCATCAACTAGATTTAAAGTATAAATTGATTATTTAATTGAACTAAATTTGTTTTTATACATTTGCATTGTTATAATTGTGTTATTTATCTTAATAGGAGTCTTCAAGATAAGAGTGAATAAGTCAAGTGAGTAATTAACTTCTAAGCTAATGTGCATGGCCGCTTACCATCAAGTGGGACTGTAGTCGATCATTAACTTATAATATGTAAAAGAAAGCATCGTTTGCTGATATTAATATTTCAAACGAAACCAATGGTAATTAATATATAATCAATAATCATTATTGTATTCAACAGCGTTTAATTTAATCAGAATTACACAATTAATATCTATTTTTGGATTCCTGCAAATATAATCCTTATAATAATTACGTGATTATGACATTTCGCTGAAATAATATTAAATTTTATTGGTTTACTAAATGATGCTTATATTTGTAATTTAAAATGATGATTGTTTATTTCAATATAATTAGAATTTATTTCTGCTTACTCTTATTTTTTTATTTAGCTGTCGAATAGAATGATAATGTATAATTAATATTTTATTTGTAAAGTGCCTAAGTTTCTATTGACAAATAGAAAATATCTTTGTTATCCATTTACGCCAACGGATTTTGACAAGTTCCGGACATTTTTGTAAGTCTGGCAATTGGAAAGTATTATTTCATTTTTGAAATTATTATAATGTAATTTCAAATCATTTTTTCCCGGCTTAAGTTGTGTATTTACAATGTAATTTGTCATCCCTTCAAATAGGAGTTTAATCCAGTTTACAGTTCCATAAAACAAGATAAAGAGAGAAAGAGATATCGAGATCTCTGTCCTTTTTTACATTTACTTTCGTGATCAATGGTTACTAAAGAAATTGATATTACAATAATGTAATAATAAAATTATAGTACTGTAAACCCATGGTATTGAAAACGTATCTGGTAATAATATTACGACTCTGTAATTACTTTTATTATTTTTAAATCAGTGTTCTGTCAATAAAATTATGATGTTAACACAGTTTTTTTTTAATTTACTTATTACTGGACTTAGACTCGGACTGGACTGGACTTCAGTTAAAAACTAAACTTCAAATAATTCAAAGTCATATAATTATTTCATGTAGGTATTTTCAATACACTTATGAAGATCAATGTTTTGGTAGCACCGTTTCGGAAAGGTGCCTTAATAAAGAGAAGACGGTGAAAGAAACTTCGATTTCTGTCCTGGTTTCCGACGTAAAGCAGGTTCACACTTGACTTATCTACAAGCTTCTGGTATTAATACATTCGTATGAAACACATTTGAGCCTCGTAAAAAGGTGGCATATCAGATACCTGGCTTCAACCTATTGAGCTGGGGTAGCTTAGTTGTGGGCCATCTTTATGGGTATGACCTTGTCTGAGGTCACACTGAGGTCTGGAAAATACTCCACCACGCTGCTCTAATGCAGATTGGTGAAGAAGTTATTGGCCAACCCAAGTCGGTCAACGACCAAATACCTCTGACTTAACGATTGCTAACTAACGAAAAGAAACTGGAATACCTGCTCTAAATGCCCTCCGAAGCATGGGAGTGCTTGTTACAGTTTGATATATAATATCCTGACTTAGTTTCAAACTATATTAAGGTTATGATTGTTAAAAAAACCTTAAAAAAACAAGTTTCGATATCCATTTATTCTTTCACAAACATTATTCAAAAGTCAACTACGCTATCGCTTCAACAAATTCCTACGGTAAGCGGTCTTTGTATAAGAAGCGGCAAGAACTCCCAAGGAATCTCTTTTCCATCCCACAGAACAAAATAATAATGAACACAATTATAATTACATATTACAGAATTAAAATAAGAGTAAATAGAAACAACAATAACTTATCTTTGTTTAACCCAACCACGTTGCACCTTTAGTAATAATTCCTTATAGGAATTACAATATGGCGGATACGATGTAAAAGTCAGAATAAGCAATATGGAATGTTATATAAAACAAATCAATTCACAATATGGCCGCTCCAATAAACAAAAGTCAATTGACAGTTTATTTTCAAATCACATTTTGAGATGAAATAATTTTAATAATATATCAACAATATATATGTATAGTATAGCAACAATACATATGTATACTAAATATATTATATATCACGCCGAAAAATAATTAAATAGACGACAAAGTGAACTGTCCTCGAAATATTTAGAAGACGGAGAAAGGATGCTAAGCCAGAAACGATTGCATTCACCAACCGAAGACACGTTCTAATAGAATGCAAGCCAAATTTAAATTTCGCTACAAAATTCGGCAAAAGAGCAACCGAACGCAACTTCCATTTTAGTGAGCTTTAAACAATTCCAAGCTTTTTTTGGCAGGAGAGGCGTCGGCTTGCGCTGGGGATACGAAAACGAAGCTTTTTGATTCCATTTGGTGCTCAAGAAGGGTAGACTATTTTGGTTGGTAGGTATCAATCAACTGTACATATAAAATGTTTGATCAAGAATATACTAGATGTCGCCTCCCGTAGAAATTTAATACAAAATACAACTATATAATCATCGTTGAATTACCAACAGACTAAGAAACCGTTCTTGTGTTAGTACGTGGCGAGACATTTTTAAGACAATTTAATTATGACGAGACAGCAGATTTTTGCAAAACATTAACTGAGCTACATGCACACACACATATTCACATATGCACCCAAAAACACACAAATACATGCATACACACACACTAATATTATTATTATCAGGTTAAGGTCAATTTAATTTAACTAGCCTATTAATTGTAACAAATTAAAGGAAGAGATTGAATCCTAGACCACAACTCGCGCTTTTCTGGGGACTAGAATTCTTTATACATAGATGTACCTACAAATTTACGGTTAGCAAAAATATTTTGTTTTTGTCGCTGATTCCACATCTAGTAGTATTCTTGATCGAAGAATGAAACTGAATTATAATAATTGTACAGTTTTAAAACTACGTGATTAATTAAATAATTGTAGATATCTATTTTGCATTAGAGTAGCAAGATATATAGAATTCTGTAGGCCTCCTTAGTATGAAAGACCTGTGCTCAGTGGTGGGCTATCGATGAATTGAAGTCGTACATGCATCGAAAGTAAAACCGAAGCACTAGGGGCAATATGTGTAGGTGCTTAGCCGATATGTCAACAGACATAATTGGTCGGACTTGACGTCTGGCATCCAGTTACCGGCTGTGTGACAAAAAAAATCAAAATTTTTCCAAAGGCATTTTCCAGCTTCAAACACTTCG
The DNA here is from genome assembly GCA_018249125.1 of Asbolis capucinus. Taxonomy (NCBI): domain Eukaryota; kingdom Metazoa; phylum Arthropoda; class Insecta; order Lepidoptera; family Hesperiidae; genus Asbolis; species Asbolis capucinus. The sequence continues at coordinate 5,420 of DWJZ01004297.1, read as the reverse complement.
ATTTTGGCGCAGAGGCGAAAGAGTAAGCTTTGGAATTTTTAAACGCAGTTATTCGAAATTCAAAAACGATGTTCGTAGCTTCACCGCGTTACGTAACAATATGTTTTTTGGCATGTCAATAGTTCAATACTGTGAATATTTTATCGTTGTAACATCTAATAAACTATTAACCTAATAGTTTAACCTAATAGTTTTATAGTTTCAATGGTCGTCTCTCGAATGCGAGGTCCGGGGTTCTTCGAATCTCTATTTAGTAAATAATAGTTTATTTTCACCTCTAGTTACCGAAAATATATAGGTATGGGCATATTACAAATCAATTTTCAGCATTGGTAAAAGAAAACATCGTGAGAAAACCTGCACTTCTGAGAGTTCCCCATAAAAGTTCTCAAAAGTGTGTGAAAGTGTGTGAAATCTTTCAATACACTCGGCCAGCGTGGAAGCCTTCCCATCGTAAAAGGAGGCCAGAGCCCAGCAGCCGAGCCCAGCAGTGGGACAATTACAGGTTGATGATGATCCTACAAATATTATAAACGCAAAAGTTTGTGATGGATGGGTGGATGTTTGCTACTCCTTCTAGCAAAAACTACTGAATGGATCTCGATGCGACTTGCCACAGGGATAGATTACAATATGGAATAACATATTGAGTACTTTATATCAACATACCAGACAGGCGAAGCCGCGGATTGACTCTAGTCTATTAAAAGTTATCAGCATGTTATATTATCGTGAAATGAAATGAAATGAAAAATTATTTATTTTACGAAAGATCACTTAACGAAAGTCAAAATCTTCCTCCAGGGACTCATTGTATATTAACTCTGTCGATACTGTTATCACGGGTAATGCTGTCCTTTGGAGCCAGCTGCCAGCGGTGGTGAATAATTATTATCATATTCTTATGTACATATAGCTTCTTCCGCGGCTTTGCCCACGTCATATGTTTATAAAAAGCCTATGTGTTTTCCGAGAATATAATCTATCTGTATGCCAAGTTACATTTTAAACCGTTTAACGTTTAGCGCGTGTGGCAAACTCAAACATCCAAACATATAAACGTGCACAACATACCAAGGGAATCTATAGCCGGGATAAAAATTCATCCTGTGAATAGTGGTGAATATGACATACATATATCAATATTTTTTTTATCGACCACAGATTTCAATTAAATATTTTCATAGATTAGTGTTTGAATTTTCACATTTTTGACTTCCATTACAATAACACTCGAAAATATTAAAGTAAAAAAAAATCCTGCTTGAATTTTGGTTATGTTTTTAATATAAATCATCAAGGGGCTTGCTCCACTTCACTGGCTTCTCTGGTCTATATAGGTCACATGGTTCGTGTCAGCTTTCATTAAATATACGGTATATTAATGAATTGATGGCAAGGAACATTTTAGAAAGAAGAATAAAATATTTATTTTGATGTTAAATGAAATGCACAAAAAATATGCAAAAGAAATAACTAGGAAAGAACAGAATTAGAACCGAAAAACTCACAGCTTTAAAAGCATACATGACCCAAGATTACTGATTTTCAGTGCGGACCCTCTTTTCTTTTCGACATAATTTGAATTGACGTGCCCTCTGAAGCACAGAAGACCTTATAACTTTTATGATTCCAGCGGTCAACTATTATACTACTGACCGCGCCTGCAATCGAACCACTTGAAATCTCAACAAACGGACATAAAGAAATGCATCAAATAAATAGAAGGCACATGAAAACTTTAAGAACTTGCATCTGAGGTTAATATAAAATCTATCCGCATTCCTTATAGCTTGTAATATGCGCAGGGCCCACGTCTCTGTCGTTGGATGACCCAGATACGTGAAATGTTACTCTCACGACCAACTCTTGATATGATATGAATATTTTCTTGATCAATATTGTGCTGTGAAATATTGTAATATTAGTAGTAGCCCTGTCTTGTGTTGATAAAATCGTCTATTATTTCGGACTATCTTTACTAATATAAAACTGTAACCGAGTCAATATTGTACATAATTTTTTTTTGGAAATTTAGATGCAGGAAGCCTTTGTTATTGATATAGAGACCAAAACACTTTTTTTTTGGATTTATTGTCTGTCTGTTTGTTTGTTCGAGCTTCACACAAAAACCACTGGATAGATTTAGATGAAGCTTGGCCTAATCGAAGTTTAAAACCTGTGAATAGTACGTATCGTACGTTTTATCCCAGAAAAATACTATGTTCCCGTGGGATAATAGGTTGAAATTCGTACGCCGTACGCTCTTCGGAAGCAAAGCGAAGGCTATTTCTTCTAACGAATTGCTTGTAACCTAGGAATATATAGATTTAAGAAACGCAGTGACATGAGTGGATCTATCTGTCAAAGTTGATTTTATCAAAGCGGTCATGCGAAACGGTTTCGATTCCCGTCTAGTATACTCTTAGGGCAGTGTTTTTCAATCTATTTCAATATGCGACTCCTTCACGGGTTGAAAAATTCAGGCGACCCCCATAAGCTATACATTAACAAAAACTAGATCATTCATAAGACTACTAATAAATAGCAATTTAAATATTAAATACTAAGTAAATTAATAGTAATTTAAATATTAAATACTAAGGTTAATTAATAGTAATTCAAATAGTAAGTCCTAAGTTAAATAATAGTAATTTAAATATTAAATACTAAGTTAATTAATAGTAATTTAAATATTAAAATAAAAATTCTTTGCGAATTTTGAATGGATGCCATGGGTCTTTAGATATTAATGAAATGTAGCTTTTAAAAAAAATATTATTACGACAATACAAAACTAGAAAACCGCATTTAAATTAAATAAACACTAACTATGTATGTATCCCTATATTAGTGCATGCTGTGTTTTCCTTAAAATTGAAACAATAAGTAACAGACCTAAATAAATAAATAAACAAATGACATTTTTAAATATTTCACTATTTTGTTAAAGAGGTGCTGAGAAGTTTCTTTCGTGGTTTCGTCTCCTCAATATAGCAGCTTTCCGTAACGGTGGTAGATTACAAACAAATACCTTCATAAGTTTATTTTTAATGCCTGCGTGAATAAATAAATTTTGCCTTTTAGTTGACCAACAACTAAACACCTTTTCCTTTTACATTTAGTAGCAACCCCTCAAAATCTACTTCGCGACTCCCCTGACGGTGACCTACAGATTGGAAACCACTGCTCTAGAGTATGCATCCTCAAGGTAATGTGGCGCATAAAATTACAATAAAGCAGAATTATCTGGAGCTAATGGCTTGAGGTACTTATTTATTGCCGAAGCTATTAATTCCAGAGGTGGTAAGTATTCATCGCATGAATAAAAATGTATGAAGTTATTCAGTGGCTTATGTATAGTAATTGCATTGCCAGCTTAAATATGAATTGTGAGTTGATTTAGACAAACTTACCTTAACAAATTTTACCCTAGGGAACTAGGGTAAGCGACAATGGTATCAGTACGACTAGACTAGTCAATAAAGCCGACTAGTCGGCCAATATCGAGGCGCCGATTAGTCGGCGACTAGTTGACTTAAAGTGCCGACCAGTCAGCCTCTTACTTTGATTACTTTTAAAAGTTTTGTCTTAATTTAAAGGTTTATATGTTGTATAATTTAGCCTACATACGTATTACCTGTGTACCAATTATATAAATGAATCCATAAAATGAACGTAGGACGAAATATTACCTACATAAAAACCTTGATTTATAATTCATTACCTGTCTACGTCAGCACGAAGATAGAGGTGTATTTGTTCGTATGTAAGCAAATGAGTCTGTATGCCATACAGCCCAAACGGTTGAACGGATCTTGACAAATTAGGTGTCCTTGAATTCGCCGGAATGGTGACGTAGGCTATATAAATTTTCATAATAGCACCCACGAATGAAAAACAGATGAGATACGTTTGGGTTGATTCTCTTACCCTAGAAAAAACATATATATATATATATTATAGCGCTCATAGTCCGGCGACTTGTTTCGATTATAAGCGAACAGGGGGCAGTCGGTTACGGGTGACCGTTAGAAGTAATTCATAAGCGCTTCCGTGATTTGAAGGGCACATAAACACATCTTGATTCGTACTATTAGCATCCGTTACGCCATGTCGGAGTTCTCAGAGCGGCTTAAGAACTTCCGACCAAGTTTGGTCACTAATTTCTCCACCAATCCACATTGAAGTAGCATAGTGGCGTGCTCTAGACCTCCTCAGCGCAAGGAGTGATCATAAGGTTGAAGCCATAAAAAATACTGACTCGTATATTGTCAAAGTAATAAAATAACGATGCTAGTTTTTAGACCCTTGCCATATGGTTCAGTAATTGACAAAGTTACAAAACAAATGGTAGAAGTTTACCAAATTTCACGAGAACGTGGTTTTGTTAATGGACAAATTAATCCCACTAAAAGATTAAAGGATAGCCTGGTTCGTAAGCTAACGCTTTTGATGTATTAGTACTCAATGCAAATTCGATCTGAATTTTGCACCAATATCATAGTATCATTATTTATAACAACTTTGCACCAATATCATAGTATCATTATTTATAACAACCTTACACCAATATCATAGTATCATTATTTATAACAACTTTACACCAATATCATAGTATCATTATTTATAACAATTTTGCACCAATATCATAGTATCATTATTTATAACAACTTTACACCAATATCATAGTATCATTATTTATAACAACTTTACACCAATATCATAGTATCATTATTTATAATAACTTTGCACCAATATCATAGTATCATTATTTATAACAATTTTGCACCAATATCATAGTATCGTTATTTATAACAACTCACTACTGGATAGAGGCTTTTTTTACCATAAATAACTGACTGAAATAATTTTTGACTACGATCCCACCTGATGGTAAGTGGCGATGAAGTCTTTGATGATAAAGCGCACTAACATAGCAGAAGCCTATTCACTCTTGACTTGAAGACAATTACATTGTAATCGAACGGGAACACCGACACGGGTAATTTATTCCAGTCCTTCGTGCGGGTGATAAAAGACGAGGCGAAACGCGTCGTTCTTACTGGCAAAAAAACGGTTCTCCGCTGCTCTCCAGCTTCTACCTAGACTATGGCTAACAGCCATCGTCTGCGACATATATGACAAGCCGTTACTTAAACTTGCTTATTCTTGTCAAGAACATCATGTAAAATAGTTCGAAAGAGCCCCTGTACCGGGCGGAAAACCTTTCTTCCGGGTACCTCCTCCTACACCCGTCAGGCATGACATAATAATAATAATTACAAATAATAAATAAATATCATTGGACAACTCACACACGGCTAACCCAAACTAAGCGTAAGCTTGTACTATGGTGATCAGATAACTGATAAACATACATATATACTTTTAAATGCATACTTAAATAGATATTTCTA